>JAACJT020001329.1:0-15504 GCA_009936485.2 Gymnarchus niloticus | reverse complement strand
GAAGATGAGATGGATAGACAGTGTAGTGGAAGCAATGAATATGAGTTTGGGCAGGCTTCGAGAGGCGGTGGAGGACAAGGCAGCCTGGCGTGCTGTGGTCCATGGAGTTGCGAAGAGTCGGTCACGACTGCGTGACTAAACAACAAGAAAGTGTAGCTAAGACAGTCGATATATATCCATATCTGTAAGTGCTTGACCCTGTATAGTTGAATCTACATGTTCGGTGTGGATTTCATACCTAAGGCAAGTCCTCAGACAGGCAGTTCTCCGAATTGTGTGGCCTGTGGTGCATGGACTGACATCCCATCTATGGTGTTCCCTGTCTCACACCCTACTCTGGCTGAATATATATATTTTTATTAGCTTCACCATCCTCTGATGTTTTAGAGAAAGGGGCCCTCCTGTCATTTTTATGAAATGTTTCAAGGATTTGTTATTCTGCAATAATGCATCCAATCAAGCATAAAAATGGACAAATACAGCCATACAAATAAATTCCGTAAACCTTTTTGTGCCCTGTTTTAAGATATGGAGACTGGGACAATGTAGAACATTGGGATGGGTAAGTTGCAGCTTACACAACAGTTAGCAGTTGCAGTAATTGTGGAACAGTGTCAGTTTCCATGTTGACAGTTTTACATCAACATCATGTCATCCACTGCAAAAATACACCTCAGTGAAGACAAGGAACTCTTGCTACTGTGTTATTAGCAGGTGACGCCTCTACTTAAAGTTGCTGGCCCCATGACTTATGAGCTCATGACCACGGTGATGACACTACTATAACCAAGATATATCCTCAGACTCTTTCTGAAAAACAAAGTGCCACCTCAATCTGCAGTATCAGTCACAGAGTGATTCTTAAGTAAGACTCATACCAAGGCAGAGCCAACAGTGGAGCCAAATCACACGTGTCCAAAGAACTTTGGAACAAACATTTTTTTTTTTTACCTGTTGGCTCATTTCTACCTAAAGTGAGCAACATATGCAGAATCATGCTGTTTATTATATTTACTAATTCCTCTATTCCATATTTAATGTTTTGGCAATAATTTTCATCTAACAGCACAACTGCATATACATTTCAAACAATCAGTGAAAATCAGCTTTGTAATAACCTTTCCAATACCCCAGACTACACACTCAATAATTCTTTCAAACAAAGGGCCTGGAGTCTATCCCAGGCAGCAGAGGGCATAAGGCTGGGGTACCCCATGCCAGTCTACCACAGAAGACTCATCCTATGGCAATGATTCCTAAACTGGAAGAGTGTGGATTTTCAGGGGTGGGGGTCATGTGAGATAATCTAATGTATGTGTATTGAGGTGGCATGGAGTTCTTTAAAATGTTCTTATCTGCAAAGGAAGGGGCTCAGAGAAAAAGTTTGGTTACCCTTGTCCTAAAGTAATGAACATAGCTTCTTTGCACACTGCATGGGTGTACACTAGGTGACATGGAAGGCATTGCTGCCTCTCACCTGATTGTTGGACCTTTCAATTCTGCCTCTGCTCTGCGTGTGGGGTTTGTGTGTTTTCCCTATGATGTGCGGATTTCCTCTGCCAGTCCAAAGACATGCTGTTAGATGATCTGGTGTTCTAAACGGTCCATAGTGTGGGTTTGTGTATGTGTCTTGTGATTGATGGATGGATGGATGGATGGATGGATGGATGGATGGATGGATGGATGGATGACACTGGCTTCTTCTTTTCCAGCAAATATTTGCATGATTTCCCAGAAGCTGCACCATACACATTACATTCCTTCATGTCTCCATCATTGCGAAAGCAGCAGTTAATAACACAGCAGGTTAAATCCAGATTCCTGGGGGGTCTGTGAATTATCACTGATACCTAAAACTTTCTTCAATAATTTTCCAGATTTAGTCAACCAGCTATGTGCCAAAAGGCAAGCAATATGTCAACAGAGATTATAAATCCTCAGACAAAAGCAATAAAAATGCTTATCAATCAAGCATATCAATACCAGCAATGATAAGAGTGCGTTATTTGATTAATTTGCCAGCAAAGCAGGTTTCTTAATACGTCTGCATCTCTGTCAGCATATAGCTTATCAAACGTAGCAAACAGAAAACTTCTGAATGCTAAAAATGCCATTGTAAACACTGTCTGCCAGGAAAAAAAAAAAAACAAAATAACCCCCAGCATGGTGAAACTCCTACATACACCTCAGTAGGAAACCAAGAGGCGTGGGCAAGTGGGGGGGGGGGGGGGGTATGCTAATGACAGGGTACTTATCTGCCAGCCAAGAGAACAATTCCTACTCTTTACTGACTGCAGACGTATCACCGGAATGAGGAGACCTCTTCATAAAGCACTGACCGTGTGACTGAGTGCATCAGTGCTTTTACAGGGGTAGGGAAGACTTCAACTAGGATAGGTCCTCAGACCAGTCCAAAACACATTATCCTGTCTAACCAGCTTATTTCAGTTTCTAATCTTGTCGTGACTTCTGCATGGACGAGAATGCCATTTTTTATCATTTCAACCATCTTTCATTAAGTGATCACAGCGTAGTTTAGTGTGGGTACGGGGTAGCTTAACTGCTAGCAGCAGGTGCCAGTGAGCAGAGGTCAAGGGGAGAGCTGAAGAGAAGAGGGAAATGGATGCTTCCACAAAGGCAACCACCTTTGCACTGTGGGACTACCTGGTCTTCGCACTGATGCTACTGGTATCGGCCATTGTGGGGGTGTATTTTGCCGTCACTGGGAATGGCCAGCGGAACAACCAGGACTTCCTGATGGGCAGCCGAAGAATGACTGCCTTGCCGGTTGCCTTGTCGCTGACTGCCAGCTTTATGTCTGCCATTACTGTCCTGGCCACACCGGCTGAAGTCTACCAGTATGGAGCCATCTATTTGGTCTTTGCCATCTCCTATCTTCTGGTGGTGGCTATCAGTTCCGAGGTCTTCCTGCCGGTCTTCTACAGGCTGGGGGTCACAAGCACCTATGAGGTAAGCAGCAAGTGCTCATTATTTCATCAAAACTCCAATGAACCGCTCCAGAAAAATATCACGCCAGATTGTCAAGCTCCTGATTAGCATTGTCATCATCAGTCCTTCACACGATGATATGTGTATTAAAACTCCACACAGCCTTTTTTTTTACAGTTCTAACCAGAGTTTTAGAGCACAAGCCTAACTATAATTTCTACTGTCATTAAAAAACAGCGGGGTTTATGATGTGGTAATTTCCATTCTTTCACCTCTGCCTTTGCTTGGAGGCCCGGGTCAGTCTGTAATCTGAGTGAAGGTTATTGTTAACCCGCAGTACCTGGAAATGCGCTTCAACAGGGGGACTCGTCTCTGTGGAACCACGCTATTCATAATGCAGACCGTGAGTACATTATCCCTGCCTGTCTGTGTCCCATCACAGAAGCTAGCTGAACAAACATTATCATCTTCAGTGTGAACTGAATCATTATCCTCGCTGCTCTTGTTATTACAGGTTCTGTACACTGGGATAGTCATCTACGCACCGGCTCTTGCCTTAAACCAAGGTGGGGTATTCTTACCTTCTTTTAGGCATTATTCGATTCCTCACTGAGATATTTCGTCTCTCTTCAAGGTCAAACAGTAAAGTAGCTCATCTGTGTTCTGTCATGCCAGCCGTTTTGGCTCACACTCTTGGGTGTGAGCCAAAACCAGCTGACTTTTTAATATCTGCATCTCATCCTGTCCTCAGCAAGTAACAAGACCAACCGACCATTCTGCATGTGGTGTTTCTGGTGTTCTTGGTTGCAGTGATATGCACAGTTTGGTTGATTTACCTCACCTTTTCTACTGTTATGTCTCCTCCAGTCACTGGTTTCAATTTGTGGGGTGCCGTCATGGCGACAGGAATAGTCTGCACCTTTTACTGCACAATGGTACGAGAGAAATTTGTGCTTACAATGAAAGCAATGTTATAAAAACAAGTGGAATTAAACCATACGTGATTGTGTTTATGTATAATCAAGACAATGTTTGTGACTTGTTTTTTACAAAATAAAAGTTCCACTGATACAGTTTAAATGAGAGCTGCAGGGCATAAGCAAAAAAAGTGTTGAAATACGGTATATCCTGAATGAAACTAAAGAATGACAGAAGTCAAAATGCAAAAAAATGGACAGTTAGGTAGGCTTTGCGCTGAGTATTCTGGCTGTGACGGATGCGCTAATCTTCCTGACAGGGTGGGCTAAAGGCAGTGGTCTGGACAGATGTCTTCCAGGTCGGCATCATGGTGGCTGGCTTCCTCTCAGTCATTGTGCGAGCTGTGGGGCTACAAGGCGGCTTCACAGCCATCATTGAGGACTCGCAAAACGGAGGGCGGCTGAACTTTTGGGAGTGAGTTATATGGATATGAGGCCGTGAAGTTCCTTCATAGTAGCGCCATGGCAATCTGTGCCCTGTCTTGTTCCTTTCCAGCTTTGACCCCAGTCCCCTGAGACGGCACACTTTTTGGACCATCACGTTTGGGGGAGCCTTCGTCTGGACTGGGATATATGGCGTCAATCAGGCTCAGGTGCAGAGATACATATCATGCAAGTCCCTGACCCAGGCCAGAATGTGAGTTCCAGTACTATGAGACCTTTAACAGCACTAAGATGCTAAATGCATTGGGAGGGTCTTTCTTTGCCAGTTGCTACATGTGAGGGTGAGTGTATGAGTTTTTTGCTACAGGGCTCTCTTCATGAACCTGATGGGACTGTGGGTCATCCTCCTGTGTTCGGTGTTCTGTGGATTGTGTCTGTATTCCATCTACAAGAACTGTGACCCCTGGAGTGCTGGCTTGGTGTCAGCTCCTGATCAGGTAGGGTCCAGCAGGAGGAGGATCTGTGTGATTTTCATTCCTTCTACAGTTACTGAATGATGCAAAGTGCAGAACAACGAATGAAGCAACATCAACAAAGAATCTGCTTCTTCTCTGTTTGTACTCACTACTTTAGCCTTGGGACATAGCAAGATATTGAATCCTCAGATTACTGTTGAGACAGCCATCCTGGCATCACAAACATTTTATATTACTGAGTCATAGATGTACACTGAAGGTTTGGCTGACCAGTAAACCCAATAAGATGCTAAACATGTTCAATACCCTAGTTAATGCCTTACCTGGTGCTGGACATCTTGGGGGACTTCCCAGGTGTCCCTGGGCTGTTTGTGGCTGCTGCGTACAGTGGAACATTGAGGTAAAAATGTGAAAAATGTAAAATGTATCCCATCCTGTCTTCCCATCCTGAATAACATACATGCTGCCAACTAGTCTAATTTGTAACCCCCCCCCCCACACACACACACACACCGTTAACAAGCTCCAAAATAAAATGTTGAATGTTGTTCTATGAAAGCCTTCATAGAACATTTTGATACCTTCTCTTGAAAGAATAAGTAGTATAAATGTTTAGCACATTGCCAGAAATGTAAAAAACTGTAAGAAATCATTTTGATTTAAACATACAAATGTTTTGATTTTTTTATTTAGCAATGAAAAAGGGGAAAAGTTAAAGCTGATTTGTTTAAATTTACTTTTAATGACATTAGTCGGCCACATCCAGGACAGGATGCCAGTCCATTGCCATGCGCACACACACACTCAGAATCACATACAGTAGTACAGGCAATGTATTGCATGTTCAGGAAGCATGCATGTTCTGTGAGTTCATCTAAGTGTGGGCTTTAATCTTTGAGTGTGTTCCCTTCTCTAGCACTGTCTCCTCCAGTATAAATGCTCTGGCAGCTGTGACCGTGGAGGATCTCATTAAGCCTTACGCTAGCATGTCTGACAGGACATTATCCTGGATGTCAAAAGGCCTGAGTGAGTTGAATGGATGAGGCTGTCATTTAATACCCCTCCCCACTGTCCATTGTTATGTTTCTAAAACTGTCAGACCAGCTCATTGTCATTAAAACACTCTATTCTTGTGCTTTTAGGTTTTGTTTATGGGGCCATATGTATCGGGATGGCTGGCATTGCCTCGCTGATGGGAGGAATTCTACAGGTGAAGGCAGACCCACCCACCCACCCACCATCTCCCAATCATCTCCCATTACTGACTGCAGTACAGAAAATACTTCTTTCTTGTTTTGAATGCCACATACTGAAAAGCTCTCCATTGCACCCCGCAGGCAGCTATAAGTATCTTCGGTATCACAGGAGGGCCTCTCCTTGGGCTTTTCTCTTTGGGCATTCTCTGCCCCTTTGCCAACTCTTTGGTAAGTATAGTGGGTTCTCGGGACAAACTTGGTACATTTATAATAGTGGACATCAATAGAGTTAATGTGCTTTTACAATAGTGGGCATGTCCAAAAAAAACATTGTTTCAGAGCAGCTGATATGACCTTGGCTGTTCTATTAGATAATTTTACAGATGATTCCACATGTGAAAAGCATGTTACTTTACAGCCAAACAACTGTCTGCTGTACATTCTCAATAAATGTGAAAGCTTTATGCCTTTTTTTTCTCATCTGTGTTCTGATGAAAATGACATGATGTCTAATTCAGGGAGCCCTGGTGGGCTTTTTGAGTGGCCTGGCCTTGTCTCTGGGTGTGGGGATTAGGGCCCAGCTGTACACTCCTTCAGACTACTACAGCCAGCCTCTGAACCTGAGCACAGATGGCTGCAACCTCACCATCACCAAAGGGGGGCTGAACTGGACACTAAGTACAACGCAGTCACCTTTCGCCAGCACTGTGTTGTTAGAGGACACAGTTTACAGGTGGGTTTCCACGTGTAAACTGGCATAGGTGAGCAAAAAATGAAGAAAATACTCCGTGTTCCTATTGGCAGAGTTAGCTGTTAGTCATAAGTACCAATACATCAGTGGAAACAATGGCTCAAATAGAGAGCCACATTTGCCACACATGGTCAGACTGTTTCACCCACTTTACTCTACTGGTCAAGATGACCAGAAGTATTGACTGTAAACTGTGGTGTTTCTTTGACAGACCTCTCACAGCTGAGGAGTGGTACTCCCTGTCTTACCTGTACTTCAGCCCAGTTGGCACCATCACAGTAATGGTGATTGGTATTATCGTTAGCCTGCTGACAGGTACGGGTCATCTTCTGTCCACACGTCTGTTTCTCCCACCTCTTCCCATGGACACCCCCCCGTGTGTCAGAATGGCTTGAACTGAATTTCTCTCATTTTTAATCTTTTTTTTTTTTTTTTTTTACCAGGAGGCAAGAAGCTGGCAGCAGAGCTGACACTGATGAAAGAGGATTTGATGTGTTACTACTTGTATTACACCTTGAAACATAAGATGCAAAAGATTTCCCAGGTGAGACAACAGGTTGTTTCCATTGTTCCATTCATTTTCTATAATCATATACCCCAGAAGCACAGGGTATGCCCTGGATGGGATGCCACATGGGTGATTTAGATTCACCAGTTCACATAAACCATATGTGTTTGGATTGTGGGAGGAAACCCAGAGAAACTCACACAGACATGGGGAAAAACATAAACACTTCACATAAACAACCTTATGGGCAGAAAGGAAACCCATAACCCTGGAAGTGAAAGCATACATTGCTGCCTGCTGAACTGCTCTACCACCTCTCAAATAAACATGCACTTAATTTTGCTTTGGATTGTAGAGAAGTATTGACATTGCTTTAAGATGAACACATTGGTAAAAACAATGTTTTTAGTTTTTCTCAGGAGGCAATAGGCAGTTATTTAATAGAATGAGGATGCCAACTTGCCAAGGATATTGGTGTTACAAGCTACTGACATGCATTGCATTTCACTTCACATCCTAAACCCTTGGCCTGCTTTTTTTTTTCCATGGTTTCTCTTCCTAGTCAATGAAGCGTACAGGCAAACTAGACTTGAAGAAACACAGTGAAAAAGACTTTGGAAGAAACAATCCTGCTTTCTGCAGTTCTGAGTTGGACCTCTCTCAAGTGCGAATTGATACAAGAGCATGTTCTTCTCCCTAACTTACAACCGGGAACCCCTTTTTCTTAACTGGGCCTAGAGTCTCATCTCCTTACTGCATCAAGACTGCAGTATTTACTCATTGCCTTATGTCTTTTATAATTTTTCATTACTGAAAATGGTTGGCTTTTTAACTAGATACCCAACATAATTTCCAATGACAAAATAAAAAAATGAACTGTTGAGTCAAACGTGTCAGTGGTTTCAAGTTGACAAACTTCATAGATTCTGATGACAGCACTGGTTTATCATTTTTCTTTTGGCTGCTCCTGTCAGGAGTCGGCACAGAGGATCAATCATCTCCATCTCCTCCTGTCCTCTGCATCCTGCTCTGTCACACCAATCACCTGCATGTCCTCTCTCACCACATCCATAAACCTCCTCTTTGGCCTTCCTTATTTCCTCTTGCCTGGCAGCTCCATCCTCAGCATCCTTCTCCCAATATACCCAGCATCCCTCCTATGCACGTCCAAACCAATGCAATCTTGCCTCTCTAGCTTTGTCTCCAAACCGTCCAACCTGAGCTGACCCTCTAATATCCTGTCCATCCTCGTCACACCCAATGCAAATCTGAACATCTTTAACTCTGCCACATCCAGCTCTGCTTCCTGTCTTTTCGTCAGTGCCACCGTCTCCAGCCCATATAACATTAGCTGGTCTCACTACCGTCTTGTCGACCTTCCCTTTCACTCTTACTGGTACTTGTCTGTCACAAATCACTCCACCCTGCCTGCACTCTCTTCACCTTGTTTTTGCACTCCCCATTACTCTGAACTGTTGACCCCAAGTATTTAAACTCATCCACCTTTGCCAGCTCTACTCCCTTCATCCTCACTATTCCTCTGTTCTCCCTCTCATTCACACACATGTATTCTGTTTTAGTCCTACTGACCTTCATTCTTCTCCTCTCTAGAGCATACCTCCACCTCTCCAGGGTCTGCTCAACCTGCTCCCTACTCTCACTACAGATCACAATGTCATCCGCAAACATCATAGTCCACGGGGGCTCCTATCCGATCTCATCTGTCAACCAGCCCATCACCATTCCAAATAAGAAAGAGCTCAGAGCTGATCCTTGATGTAATCCCACCTCCACCTTGAACGCATCCGTCACTCCTACTGCAGACCTCACCACTGTTACACTGCCCTTGTACATATCCTGTACCTCTTACATATAAATTCATACAAAATGTTAGCATGTAGTTCTGTCCTCGTAAGATTATCTGTTTGCGCATGCGCAATGGTCACATCGAGCTAAGCGGAAGTACCGAAGGGTTCACCTTTGCTTTAAAACTCGCGGTACACTGGACAGCGGATATGACGTTACTACATATAAAAACGGGCACATTCTGGTCAACTGACGGAGGAGGGTTCTTTGGAGTGGGTTGATGTTATGCAGTAGTTGTGGGGATTTGAACGTAGACGTTGGTTTGTCAGGAGTTTCTTTGTTATAATGTTTATATTGGTACGTAGATTAAAGTTTTCTCGAAATGTTGGATTTCGATACCTGTATTTAGTTGATATTTAGTTTAAAACAGCGTGGTGGCTAACTACAGTTTCCTTTTCTGTTTCGGAAATTCAACCGGTTTTGTGGGTTATAGCGCTGTCCTATGGCAACTGGCTCATTTTTATTTGTTATTATTGATAGTTCGCAATATTTGAAGTGTCGAGAATCCAGGTAGCTGATGATAAATACGGATAGCTTTCCGTGGTAACTAGGCGGCTCATATTGTGTGAGTTTAACATTTTAAGGTCAAAAAAGGAAGCGCTTAACTTATGTTCTCCACTGTAGTTTTCACACGTGTTTGTGAACCTCGGGGGTGTGTGTGTGGATCTGTAGAGATTTTATGGCTAGTCATCCTGATATCGGTTCAGAGATGAATGTCAGACTGGATGATTGGGACTATAGCCTTGAAGAGATTGAGGAGCCCCACACCCCAGTGGCATTGAACCAAGCACGTTTGCTGAATGAAAGTGACCTACTGTTTGATAACTCCAGTGATGGCTACAACTTTGGGTCACCTAGCACAGTCATCCCTGAGACACCCAGGTAATGTGAGCATGGGGGCAGTACAGGGTTACTGTGGCTCAGCATGAAAGTGGATGCAGTGTATAGTAATGTGTAGCCTAACAGATGAAACACTTCTCTATCAGAATGGTCCCAATCTCACATCAGCAATTGAACAAAATAGTGTATTACTATAATCCCTTATTGCTGTTTGACCGTAGACTATTGTGTGGATTTTTTTTTTTCCCCTTCTCTCCCCACCTGAAGATCTGGATGTGTATCAGATGCATCGCAGGATCCCTTACAGGTGGGTGTTATTCTGCCTCCCCCTTTGTTTGGCACCTCCTGGGTATGGACCCAACAAACACTGCAGCGTTTAAGCTCTGCAGTAGTGGATTGCAGGTGTGGGTGATGAGAGGCATCAGTGTGTCTTCTGGATACAGGTGACACCCCTGCGGTCATTTCCGGGAGCAAGGGACCCATGTGATCCAAGCAAGACTCCTTCATACCAGCGGCCCAAGCGCCGGAAGTTGTCCCTCGTGGTGAAGGGAACACAGGATGATGATGATGGAGCTGATGCACATGACACATGTCCTGGGGAAGATTGGGGAAGGGGAATTGGCCACTTGACATCACCACTCAGTGGATTTGTTCCTGCCTCGTCTCTGCTGGTCTCAGGCACCTTCGTGCCCTCCTCCTCCTCTTCTGCTTCCTCCTCTTCTGCTTCCTCCTCCAAAGAACCATGTAAAGTTCCTAGTGACACAGTCAATGAGAGTGTTGGTATCAGTGGACAGAAATATACTTATGTCCCTGCACCCACAGTGAAGTCTCAGCCAATAACGTACAAGAAAGGGTCTAAGCAGCAATCCAAACCAGCTCTCCAGAGCAGGTCCAAGGCCTCCAAGCTAACTTTGGATTCCAGTAAGCCTGAGCTGTTGGCCCCCTGCAGCTCAGAGTCTAAAATCAACTGGCTCCAGTCTGACTGGCCAGAGGGCAATGTCTGGGGTAAGCGGTAGGACCATGTTGTGACCATGTCAAGCATGTTGTTTTTTCTTGCCGGGATGTAGACACCAAAGGAATGTGTTGTTCTGTTGTAGCTGGGGCTGAGGCCTGCAGACTACAGCCCGAGAAAACTTCACGAGACTGGGAGGAGATCATCATCAGTGACGACGAGGATGCCGTTGTGCAGGCTGCGGTGCACTCGGCCCAAGTGGAAGAGGACGAGGCATTCGCCCGAAGTCTTCAGGCAAGCGTCTGACCACCATCCCCTAGCAGATGAACATCTTTCCTGGATAATGTATGTATAACCTTTGACCTCCTTCAGGCACAGTTTGACCAAGAAGAGCAAGAGGAGAGGCGACAGCAGGCTTTGAGCAGCAGACTCCCAGTGAGTCTGTTGCACAATCGGGTTGGTGCTTGTAGAACTCCGCATTCCTTCAATGTGGCCGCTCTATGTGTGAAGCGTACAGGCTGATATGTAATGGGGTCTCTTCCTCTGCAGTATGATGTTCCTGGTAGAACAGACTGGATGTCTCCTTTGTCCTCAATTATGAACTCCAGTCCAGGATTCCTGAACACCTACTCTGAGTTACTAGGATTAGCAGAAGGTATGCCTGTTCAATCCTGTATTTCAGTTCTGGTTTGAAATGTGTGTTTACAGCAGATGTGATTGTATGTTAGCAGCACGACCTGCTAGACATGGCAGCCGGTCTCGCGGCTCCCGCCGACGACATGCATACCTGACTGCTCAGAACCTGCTTGATGATAGCCAGGGAAACAACTATGAGGTATAGTCTGGTGGTCCTGATCCCTGCTGCCATGTCAGTTGAACATCAATACCCAGCCCCTGCCCTCTGTCCCTTGTATCCAGGCTCTGCTGGCCTTTGAAGAAAGTCAGGGTGCTGCCATTAACAAGAAAATCATGAGCACCAGGGAAATCCAAAGGCTGCCCATCAAAGCGTTTGACCCCGCCTACAGTGCTGGGAAGACAGAGTGAGTCCAGAGTCCTGCTCATGCAGGAATTTTCTTCTGCTAATGAGTTGGCTTATTTGTTGTGCAGAGCAGTGATGTGATGCTTTCCATGTGGGCAGGTGCCAGATTTGTTTCTCTGAGTATGTGGAGGGGGAAAAATTAAGGATGCTGCCTTGTCTCCATGACTACCATGTGCAGTGCATTGATCGGTGGTTAAAGGTAGGCCTATTGCATTAGAATTCCTATAGTCATGGTCTGCAACAATGTGTTGGATTTCAGTAGTAATGGGGAAAGTGTGGCTTTGAAACACTTGGTGAGTGGACTAACCCTGTACTGTCAATTTAATGTGTGATTGACAGCATACATTCATGTAACTATGGGATTTTCAATTTTCCTACAGGAAAATCCCACGTGCCCAATATGCAGAGTGGATGTGTCAGAATCTAGTAGTTAGAGGACCCAGCGTAGCCTCAGGAAAGCCAGCTTCTACCTCGCTGCAGATGCATCTGGACTGTTTTTCTTGGCATTTTCATATTACTTTGGAGTGCAGCCACTGTGATCTTGACAAGCAACACTAGATGGACATTATGTATTACCCAGGAAAATAATCTAGAAAACACAAAAATGCCAACATTCTGAAAGTGAAATTAGGACTCGATAAAAGTTCGCTGTTATGTATTTTTGCTTTACTGTGAAACTTTTAAATTGTTCAGCAATAAGGCCTTTCATGTTTTGTATGAATTAAAATAAACCTTTTACAAAAACTGATGTATAAAGCACTATTTTTTGCAAATGAAGCTTGTGTGTGTGTATACACAAAAGGAAAGGAATATATACAGATCTAGGCCTGCATCATGGTGACAAACTGCCTTTTCTCCATTCAGTATCTGGCAACCAGAAGTCATTCTCCGCATTCAAAAATGTTTTGTGCTAGTTAAATACTTTGTAGTCTGTAAACTGGGAAAATTTGTATACAGCTTTTAAAACAAATGCATTTTGCTAAACCCTTCATTCTCTACATAATGACATTATCTTCTCATCTGCCAGGTCAGAGGTGTTTGTCCTGTTGCAGTTATGTAGCAATCAACTAGACACACCGAGTGTGGCTCATCAATTGACAGAATGCTTTCACACAAGTCACACAGCTAGTGCAAAGCAGCATTACGTTCCTTTGTGGTGGACCATTACTTCTCAGACTCATAGTAGCGTTTCTTCAAGGTTCGGTACTTTCTAAGGTAGTATAAAGCCTCCAACTCCTTTATCACAAACTCGCCCCGAGCAATCAACTCTTTGATCTTCTCAGGGTCTGTCACATCCTTATTCTTCACGAATGCAGCCTTCAAACGATTCCGGAAGTAGTCTCTACCTTTGGGGTAATCCCGTCCAATGTACAGTAGCTTTCAAAGAGGCAAAGAAAAGTCAGTTATATTGCAGCCTACCTGTTAAAGACAATGTAGACATTGTCATGTGATTATATCACATCAGTCATTTCCCAGAATTCTAACTCCTGAAAGTAGAGCCAGGATGAATGGCTGGAAGATGGATAATCCATGTAAGTTACAGTAAATGTCAGTATTTTCCTACAACTTACACAAGTACAACTATTAACCCAATGTCCCTAGTCCCTTGCCCCTTGTTACAGGAAGACTGAAATAGTGTCACTTTATCAAGCAAAGAAAGTTATGTTACACAGTGATAAGACAAATAGAGGAATTTTACTCACGTTTTTGTACAGTTTAACTACAGCACTTCTCATGGGGTTAGCCATGGTCACCCTCTAAACTTGGGATAAGAAGCTGCAAGCCTTTGCTGCTGAAACAACAGCAGTATTAAGAAAAATAGTTCAGCCTCATAGTTTCAGTATTGTTTCAGGCAGCTAATTACAATGGGGTCATTCCATGTCAAATCAACCAATGGCCCATGCAATTCGGGTCAAAAAATTCTAGAAAAATTACCAGGTGTACCCGTGTTAGTCAGCAGACACCCTGTAAAATTTTTTTGATATAAGATCAATACTTTCCAAGATACAGCCAGTTTACTGAGGGGAGGGGGGTGCTGATTTTATCCAGCCTAATTTTTTCATCAAATTTCACATGTCCATAGCTCAAGAACTAAACCACTAAGCAGGGTCAGACTTTGCACGCTGGTACATTAATTGGTATAGTATGTGACGAAATTAAAACATTTGGTCCAGATGACCCTGCGTGGTCAAAGCAGCCCCTTGAAACTGATCAAAATTTAATTAGAGTTTTTGGCTTAGCTATGTTTAGGCCTCAGAAACTCATATTTGTAACAACACAGACTTATGATTTTATTTCCTATTCAGATAACTATATAGGCTTTCTGAAAAAGCAACAAACAGAAAAGTAACTATCAGGGTTTGAACAGCAGACCTCTCAAATCCAAAAAATATCATTTTGGATTTCTTTTTCAGAGCACCCTAACAGCATGTGGGAATGCGCAGATAATTTTTTAAATGCTTTTCATTTATTCTGCATTGTCCCTTCTTTCTCAAAACACAAACCTTACTTTTCTTATGCAAATCTTTCATGTTTATTTTCCATCCTAAACATAGGCTGAATGTGCCATGTGTCAATAATGGTAATCATTAAATTTTCAGTCAGTAAGTTTTGATGGAAAGAATAAATCACTGTATGGTTTAGTTCTTACTGCCACATGACACAATAACTGTGCACAGATTCCAACAGGATGTCCTGAGCTACCTACAACAGACAGCACCACATCTAACCAAAAATTTTTTACTTCTCAGATGGTGCTCCCTCGCAGTACAAAAATTTCAAAAACTTCGGTAATCTTGTGCATCACCAAAGTGATTTTGGACTCCACGCGAACTGGCATTTCTTTGCCACATCCCTTGGCAAGAATGCGTGTGATGGTGTGGGAGGCACCATTAAAAGGGAAGTGGCAAAAGCCAGTCTCAAAGCAGCAACTTCAAGACACATTCTGACACCACAGGATTTGTATGAATGGGGCGTAGGACATATCAAAAATGTCAAACTTTTTTCATATCAAATGACGATGTCCTATCTCATGTTGCTGAACAGAGAATGCGATTCTCCATGACCAAAAGAGTACCCGGTACTCGAGAATACCAGTTACATTCCTACAGAAGATGGCAAACTCAAAGTCAGGCAGGTGTCTGTTGAAGACAGTCAATTGACTGTCCAAATATTCACCACTGAAGCAGCAGGTGAGATCCTGCCCTCTCACGACCGCACTCCTGATGGATCAGATGCGTCCCTCACATTAGACCAGTGTCCTATTGGAGGCTATGTTGGATACATGTATGATGGATGCTGGATTGGTGTGATTTGTGACAAGAGTGAAGCAGAATCAGACATCCTGATATGTTTCATGCATCCAAACTATACTGCACAGTCTTTCCATTGGCCACCTAGAGACGATAGTTGTTGGGTGCCATTACAGTGTATCATTGCACTGCTTAGTGCACCTACAATGGTCAGTGGGAGGCAGTACCATCTTGATCTCAAAGACAAAGATGCCCTACACTCTGCATTTCGATTGAAACAGAAATCAAATGGGTCACATTCCTGCTGCTGCAATA
>JAACJT020001328.1:0-15505 GCA_009936485.2 Gymnarchus niloticus | reverse complement strand
CACAGGGACTGCACTTAATTTCGTTGTACTCGTTACAATGACAATAAAGATATTCTGATTCTGATTCTGATTCTGATCTCAGACTGGTGTTACGCAGGTCGGGTTGTGAATAATTCATGATGAACTAAATATGCTTAATTAGGATCTATTCCGCAAACACAGAAACCACAGCAAAATTATCACTCGTTAGCTTCCAATACATCAGCTGAGTAAATAAACACATAATTGCTAGGAAAAGGAAATAAACACAGAAAATATTGCCACAGGATTTAAGTATTAACTTCATAAATAATGATAAAATTTTCTTAAAATAAAATAAAATTAACTTGTTGTTTTTACCAGTCCCAGTTATGCATTGTGTTTTATTTTTACCCTGATATAACACTGCATTCCTGTGAGCTATGATATAAAGGGCATTATCGCAAAACAGTGTTAACTTTCATGTGTGTTGCCTTGGTGCCACATGGTTAATAAAAGCTAACAGTCTAATACCTTGTAATTTCATACCACTGGATAGTCAAAACAATGTAGCATTAGTCCCTTACCCAGCTCTGGGTCCCATCTCCAGTTCTGCCACTAGAACTTACTCTGGGCATTCAGGGACTCCTGCTTCACAGGAACTCAGGTATCTTTGTGAGATTAATTGACCGGAATGGCTGCCCACTGTTGACCGTCTCCAGTGCAGATGAGCAGCCCTCTGTGCGTGGATGTGATGTCGGACACGAAGGCAGTTCAGGGCAACCCCATGAAGCTGACATGCATCGCCTGCATGAAGAGAGATGACCTCATTGCTACGACGCGGGTGGACTGGTATTATTTAACAAAAGATCAGGAGAAGATCCTTGTGAGTATCGTTAGTTGTCTCACAGCATTACTTAATTTCGTTGTACTCGTTACAATGACAATAAAGATATTCTGATTCTGATTCTGATTCTGATTCTGAGCATCTGTCTGTCACTGTCAAAGGATTACATTTATGTCGATGTCCATTATAAAAACCTTTGTTTTCAAATACATAAATCCATCTGATGAAAAGTTCTGGGTGAACGAAGGTCATGGACTTGTAAGGTTAATTCTGAACTCTGAATCAATTGGTTGGAACAGAATTTTTCCCAAAGCACAGCCAAGAACTCCTTGCGTGACGTTCAGAATCTGTCAAACCTGAAGCTGTTGAAGGAATCTAGGGCAGGACCAGCTAATTAAACGCTAATGGGCCACATTTGGCTCTTCACCTGTTCTTCTGTGGCTTCTCTAAACAATCTGAACAGAACCAACCCCCCCCAACCCCCCACTGACGGATTTTATTTGCCAGCACCCCCCCATCAGATGTATGATTTTATTTCTCTGTCACCCCCCCCGGTTGCGATTTACCCGCAATGCAACCCCCCCATGTGTCTTTTGGGACCTTATCTTTGTGGGTCCTCGTGTTCACCCTTGGTCTAGAGCAAGGAATAATTAATATCATTGTAGCTGGAATGTGAGATTAAGGCAGCTCGGTTGGTGAAAGGCTACCCATTAATGTTGCACATAAACCAACAGATCTTCTCACTTGATGAGACGATCCAGGAAATGGACGGCCCTTGGAAGGGGCGGCTGATGTGGAACGGCACCCAGGACCGTCAGGACTTGTCCATCAGCATCATTAACACCAGGGTTAACGACAGTGGTACATACGTGTGTGATGTCGTCCGCATATATGACTTTGACTACTACATGCCTACTTTTACCTACCAGAGGATCATTGAACTGGTAGTGACGCCTGAAGGTAAGGCACTGAAGCCCACTTCAACTGAAAATAGTTCATGATTTGTCCTCTGCCTATCCAGGAAAATGCTGTATGTGTTTGGATGTGTTAAAATGAAAAAAAAAAAGACAAAACAGAACTAATACTTCAATGAATAGTTTTCTTTAATTGTATGGTTGAAGAAATTTTTAATCCGATGATTTTTTTTGCTGTGGGGAAGCCACTCCAGATGGAGTAGCCATAACCTCGAGGTACACCATGTACGGTCTGATGGTTTTCCTGCCTCTTTGGCTCATGTTGGAGTTGATCTACTGCTACAGAAAGATCGGCAAGATTGAAGATCGCAACAACAGAAAAACGTGAGTCCCCCCGCCCCATGGCACACTCTACACCTTTTTAGACCAAGGTGTTAGCTAATTCGCGAGGTCAACCCTGCAGATATCCATCAAGTGTTCAGCATGAGTCAGTGGGATGGTTTGTGTAGAAACACGTATGTTAAGGTAACAGAAATGTAAATAAACACAACACAATGAGTTTCTCAGTTTTGTTCTAGCGTTTCTTCTGGAAAGAAGATGAGACAAAAGCCTGGAAACCATATAATAATCCACAGAGGGCATTTTCTAGTCTCCACCTACCGTTAGTTCAGATGGTACCTCTGTATTTTGGCTGGCTGCTGTGCCTTTCCTGTGTCACAGTCAGACAGGAGCAGACAGGAAGTCACGTGACTACCAAGAGAGGTGCCCAGGAGATGGAATGTGAATGTCAGATGACAAAAGAATTCTCTCACTGGGCTTCAGCAGGCCACAGACCATCTCAGCTGCCTAGCAAAAGATTTAGGTTAATCTTTGGGTGAGGGAATTGTTGGCGTAGTCACAAGGAGCATCTGTGCAGGTATCAAGAGTTTCAGAGCATTATCGTGTTTCGGGGTGGAAACACTACAGCCCATCTGCTGAACTATTATAGGGTTAGAATACAGACAGCTAAAAGGTTTGGTAACCTTCCACTTTTAAAAAAATAATCACAATTTCGCCATGAAATAAGCTGTAACTAACAAAATTAATTGGCACCCAGCATTCTTTATTCCATGTCATACAGAGCAAACCCCTCGCCTTTCATTTATGACACAACATTATTTTAAAAAACAAACAACTACATCTATAAATAAGCAAACCTGACAGAACTTAATGTTCATCCATTACATACGTAACAATGTTTGCTTGGCTAGATTTACCGTTGAAAATGGAGTTGCTATTCAGCTCTTGTTACTAATGATGTGCTTGTGATTGCATTCATGGTTGATGTTTTTTAATTGTCCCATGATCCTCTTCTCTTTTCCATCTTGCTTCCATAGTGTCGCTTATGCCGCCGCTGAGGCCGCCGCCGCGGCTGCCAAGGCCACTGATGTGGAACTGTAGTGCAGGTTTGTTTATTTATCTCTTCTATTGCTTTATAAACATTTATTTCTTTAATTACTGTCTTGTGAATGAACGCTGAGAACATTACTCCAGTTTCCAGAGCCCTTCACTGGCTCCCAGTTAGCCACAGAATTGACTTCAAAATATTGTACCTAGTATATAAGTCACTATATGGCTGAGGTCCCGAATACATTTCTGACAAACCGGAAAAATATGAACCCAATAGGTTGCTCTAATCTTCAGGTGCTGGCCAGCTAGTTGTGCCTAAAATCCAAACTAAGCAAAGCGAAATGGCAGTTAGCTACTATGGAACCCACAGATGGAACTAAGTTCCAGAAGAGATTAGACACATCGTATCTTCCAAGATCCTTAAAATCAGAATAAAAACTTTACTATTCTCATGAGCCTTTGATTAGTCTTCGTTTACCGATTTTAATGCATTTATTTTCCTAATTCTTAACTGTTCTTAAATATACAGTTTGTTTTCTTATGTTTTCTATTGCTGTCTCTGTAAAGAACTTTGAATTGCCTCTGTGTATGAAATGTACTATTTAAATAAACTTTTCTAGCTTCCCCCCCAAGTCGTTTGCTGTAAATTCTTTTTTAACATGTCATTGCTGAGTCTTTTGAAAGAACTAAAAAAAAGTGCCTCCCTGTTTTTCAGGTCCTGATCTTTATCTGCCTGGCTGGAATAAACCAAAGAAGAAATCTGCAGTGATGGTGTGGAATTTGGATTTAAAATCAAGCCATGATTTTCTGCAGCCCAACCAAAACTTTAGCTACATGACATTACTTTGAACCTGTGTGACATTACACTGAACAAATTCTATTGCCACTTGACTGCTGATCGACTGAAGGTGGGGCGGGGATATGTGTATCAACAGACAGAAATTAATCCTGGAACCAGGTTTAATTAGGTTAGGTAGCAGTTTTTCTGCACAAAGTCTGAAGGACACAGTTACAAAGTATCAATTCCAGAAGATTTTATACTGCAAGTCTGCATGTATAGCAGTGATTTTGCAGTGAACTGATGCCTTAGTGAGTTGCAAAACTAAGACAATCACATGGCCATTAAAGTCCACATGAATCATATTGAAGAGATGTCACCTGGATACAGGGGAGCCATGGGAGGGAGGTTGGGACGATTCCAAGGGCCCCAATCTGGAAAGGGACCCTGGAACATGGCAGCAGTCCATGGGTCGGGACCCTGGATTTCTTGTCTTGCCCCTACCCTGATCTCATACTGCGTCTCACACAATGATTTTTAGGACAAAATTGTAAATTATTTTTAATACAAGTACAATCCCAGAAACAACCCATTTAAAATGCTACCAAGGAGAATGGATATAACTGGAATTAATACCAATAAAATACCAAGTAACACTAATTATTATCACAGATCCATGTGTGCGTCTATACCAGACATCTATACCAGCACTCCGGGTTTCTGAAGTCTGTACTGAGGTTTTGGGTGCAGCCATGATCATCATTTCTCTGTTCCAGGTCAGTCCCCTTTGCCCTGATTGCCCTCATGTGTCTCACCCGATTCTTTTGTTACTTAACATTAGGATCCCCTGTTGTCTGGCTCGAGTGTTTCTTCTGTCCTGTTCAGTTGTTTTGTGTAGCTTGGTTTGCTTGGTTTCAGTTTGTCGTTTAGGTCAGCATTGTTGGCATTGTCTAGTGTTGTTACAGGCCTCACCATCTGGTAATGGCATTGCCATGCCTGTTTGTGTGTTTGTGCCTGCAGTTCTAGCCTCATCTTGCTTGGTTTATCTTTGAGTGATTTCTCTTGTATTCAGGGCAAAGTCCAGTATTTGCTTCCAATTGTTTGGTTAATAAACCCTCTTGGCACTCGTACCTGCAGCCTCCCCATCCTTAATTCGGGACCCTGCAACCCAGACTGCAGTGGCTAATGACAGTGTGACTATCTTTTAAACTTGGAGGCCGTAAAAGTGTGTATGTCTGTCTGTGTGTATGTATGTCTGTGTGTGTGTGTGTTTATTTGATTGACAATCGGGAACTGCAGTCACCTTAATGCATGTTCCTCTGTTCTTTAGGGTGCTTATACGCTGGGGCACGTACTGTGTGTGTTTTTTCTCCCTTCTGTCCTTAATTGTGAAGTTACATTTGGCCAAAAGACAAAGGTAGCATTAAAAAGTGGCAAGTAGCATGAGTTAATGCAGCTTCTGTCATCTATCCTGAAGAATCAGTTTGTGCAAAGTGGTTCTGCTGTACTCGTGGAGGGGATTTAAACAGACAGTCAGCTACAATGTAACATCACCTTGTATTTAAAGCTCATTCCAACTTGTCTTGTACACTATATTGTATTTATTGCTTCATATAAATATTTCAGTATATGTTCCATATTTCTGATGTGAATAAAATTTTGTTATGCTGCAAATCCCTGGAATGTTGTTTATTTGTTTGGCATGGTAGGCACGTGTTACTTTTATATGTCACAATTACCATACATGTAGTTCAGATGGATAAACGACACAAATTATAACTATTCATTCACGATGGACAAATCGAATTCGAAAGGATGAAATCTGATTCTACAGAAAATGCAAATTTCCACAAAAGATTATTTACAAATCCTGGTGGTCATTAAGTAGTGACATATGGTGGCAGCAGTAATTAGTAAGAAATGGGGAGTCTCCCTCTAGTATGACCACTTTTATAAAGGTTGCAACATAAAAGTTTGCAGCTTATCAAAACCGACAGGTCCGTGTTTCCCTGATGTGTGCTGTTTCCAGTTTTTAAAATCCTTTGCCCTATCTTGGGAATTATTCCACACATTCCCATTTCTGACACATGGATTCTCCTAAACGTTGATTTTGTATCTCAGTTAGAAGCTCCATTACCAAATATACCAATTGAGAACTGAAACATCCATAATTAAATACCATGACCAACAGCAGAAGGTATTCGGTCGGGGAGAACACCTGACATCGACTCCCACACGCTGCTTTCTGTTTTTAAAAAGTGAGGCCAGGCGTGGTGAACCACGCAGATCACCCAGCAGCCAGGGGCCACATGGCGGTCCGTTCTCTGTAATTGTAGGGGGTAGAGGTGGTGGGCGTGGGGAGAGGGGAGCGCAGCTCACTAATAATACTGTGTCATCATGTGTCAAATCCAACTAGGTACAGACTTCATAAGAGTACATTTTGGTTTATGGAATTGGAAATACCAGAAATACTGTCTCAGACTGAGTGATATCTTGTTCAAGGAATGAAAAAAGGGAGCCCAGTAGTGATTTTTCGACATTGGCACCCCAGACCTTTATTACAGTAAGATCCTTCGCATTGTCGCCCATGAAATTACGAAGTATCGATTGCCAGATAACTCTCACCCCTCACCTTTACCGAAGGCTTTCTTTTCTTGCTTTTTCCATTCATGGCTGAACCGCACGGCATTACTACGCGTTTCGTACACACGGGCTCAAGCAATAGCCCGTCGACATGTACC
This sequence comes from Gymnarchus niloticus, assembly GCA_009936485.2. NCBI lineage: Eukaryota > Metazoa > Chordata > Actinopteri > Osteoglossiformes > Gymnarchidae > Gymnarchus > Gymnarchus niloticus. The sequence continues at coordinate 8,878 of JAACJT020001328.1, read as the reverse complement.
GTCGAGACGGTCTAATTTGGCGCTTTGTAAACGATGTCATGTGTGGCCATCGCCATTAGGGGGCGCGCCGTTCTCGAAGATACGTGGAGTCGCAGCCGTCTGTTGAAACACCAGCTGCCCGATTTCCCCGTTAAAGGCCGAATTTGATCAGGCTATGATAATAGTTTACCCATGTGACCAGCCAGAAAAAAAAACCAAAACAAAATAGTAACTAGCACCTCTCTACAATAAACCAAAATTGTCCATAAATTGTCAGCAGTCCTAACTTTCAAATGTCATAAATGTTTAAGTGTGCACAGCTTGGTATTTCATGCTGCATTTCAGCATAAACCTCGTTAGCAGGCAATGACAAGTTAAAGGAAGGAAGCACACTGTGGTATATTTATGACACCCTTCTCACACCAGCGATGTAAATCTTCTTCAATTACCCAACCATCCGCAATAGTATTGCAGTCACCTGAATAACCCACAAGGAATTGGGGAACAACGAACCTTTTGGTAACTTGACTACATAGGTTACTGTTGGTCGTAACCCACGCCGTTTTAGACACAACCCAATGATGGTAACAGCGACCATCTTCACAACTGCGTGCTTCATTCACCTCTCACAGCGCGCTCGTCCCTCTTATATACCCATTCCTGATATCCCAATTTCCCTTGTTCTTAAAGGGATGTAACTCCACCCTTATAACTATGATTCAGAAGGGTCATTACAGTATATTCAATTCAATGCAACTTTTTTAAAGAATTTAAAGAATGCAATGATTTTTTAGTGATGAAAACACAACTTTAGAATTGAGGCATGCCTCAAGCACGGAAACAAAGTCAGTCTTAGGAATCTGGGAAAAGAAAAGGAATAAACTATAAACTTTGTACTCTTGTTAGTGAAATTGGTAATAATCACTTTAACCATTTTTTAAATTCTTTCATTTTACAATGACTTCTGTGATCCCTGCAGTGTATGTCTGCCAAGAGTCTACACTTGTTTTGGCCGTTTGTGTTCAGTTATACGCAAATGTGCATATCCTGAATAGTCACTGAACAATCGACAGTAGCTTCAATTTTCAGTTGATGGTTTCGGTAACGCTGGGGAAAGGCTGAGGCCAGATGCTGAGATCATGTAAAACTGGGCTTTACACACAGCGATGTCACCGGCCAGCCTTTCACTCCGTGTAACACCTGAAGAGCAAAAGTCAATGGCCGTTTGGCTGTGGTCTTTGCCCCGGCGTTTCCACAATATACCCACCCAATCAGGGCAAGATTCTTGTCTGGCCTAACTTTCACCCACGGGCCATCGCTGATGTTTAATTTTCCTTTAGAAATTCACACACTTTAGCACCATTTTTCTTTTTGCTTTTAAAAAGTATTCTGGAGATTAGGGTATCTTTTTGGGATATTTCGCTACTCTGCTTCTCTACTGTGTATAGACGTGTACTGTACACACACACCAGTCCTAGGCTTGTCCGTGTCTAAGTTGTCCATGGTTCTGTCATGTGTTCATGCTTCTATCATGTGTCTTGTATGTACTCAAGAGGCTAAGTGACCCCCACACAAACTCCTACGAACCTTTACAAATGGGAAATAACATACCTTCCTTATTTTCCTTTAAGTTGTTTCTACTTATTTGTGTGTCCGACTTTACACACGATCTTTATTAGATTAAGGTGTTCCAAACTGCATTCTCCAGTCCTGCTGTGTATAGCATGTGCATGGAATTTTAAACCAGGCTGTAACAGAACATAAACTACACCATGTCAATGTACCATGCAGGAAACTGTAGCAGATGTTTGTATCTTTAAAAGGGAAACGATCTAAAAAGTCGAAAATGAGTAAAAAAAAAAAAAATAGAATAAGGACTTTCCATTTTTTTATAGTGCCTGAACTGGAAGATAAGCAGATAATTTTGGGAAAGAGCTCTTTACTGATTTCGAAGACGTGCTTCACGTCCTTTCTCTGCAGATTGACTTTGAAGTCGGTACCTGATGGCATGCGCGGTGAGTCCCGGCTGAAGGTGAAGTTGCCTAACTTTCACATCTATCTGTTGATTCTTGGTGCATCACACCCAAACTTATTTACTATACCATAGTGTGGAGGAATAAGAGGTGAGTGAGGTCAGAATTTACCAAAAACTGGGCTGTCAAAACAAGCTTCAGTTGAGACATGTTGTGATTGTTATGGACATGTGATATGAAAATTAGGAAGATGGTCATCCTGTACCTTTGACAATGGAACACCACATCAAACACTTTCAACAGGTAAAATACGAAATGTTAACAATATGCTAAGTGGCTATTACTAGGCTCTGGCGTTTAACCTGCTGTTAACATAGTATTTAGCCTACAAATCATCACACAACATGTCGTACACTGCCTGGTAACAAGGTGATGAAGCAAGAGGGGGGTATTTACTGTTTTGGTCCCGCTGCCGGACTTTGCGCGAGACCCCTTAACGCTGTGGTTGCCATGGAGACTCTAACATTAGGACTATTGTCGCGTATTGCTCCTGACGCGTTTTTCTGAATGAGTCCAGAGTAAAGCTGAAACAAGATGATGTGCTCATTCTCATTTTTGTTTTAGTTATTAATTTTTACTACTTTTTAGTTATTCATTTTACTACACCATACTGACTGTCCTGCTTGAGGCCTTAAAATCAAAACCCTTTCTATGTGATTAGCCTCAGGATGTTGTACATTTTCTAAGAACAGACTATGACGGATTTGAAAAGCTATTCAGGACTCTGTCTTCTTGTTGGGAACGTGTCTTTTTACTGTGGCATCTAATTATTTTTGCTACATGGCTAATCACATTAGTTATGCATGAAACAAATTAAGTGTACTTTTTCCTTCCCTATTGCTCAAACTTAAGTTATCATTGTCATTTTAATTACATTCAGTTTGATGAATATCTCTGCCTTCCTAAATTATATTTGACACACTGGGGTGAAAATTAATTAGTCTTTTCTTTGATTTGTATATTTCATTGTGAATCCAGGGCAGCCTCAAAACATGTAGTTTGACAGACACAATGTAGAAAAGAGCTTGGTCTTAGTGAATGTCTTTTAATTTAAAAGATGGACGCCTAATTGGATTTCTTAATAGACTGCCATTTTTGCTAATAATTTTGCTGGTTTTTGAACTGTAAGTTTAGAAAAAATAGCTTCATCCAGGCAGATTACCTACTGTTATTCAATCCCCTTGTAATTGGCTTCAATACACTTCATTCCCACCATCACCAGCTTGCCATCTTGACCCTGGGGTAGACTGTACTGCCCCCAGCCCCTCCTTCAGGCAGACTTGCTGACCCTCCTTCTGGTGGGGTCAGTGAATGATCCTCAGTGGTTGACGTCAGACGCAGTTTCGCCATATCGTATTATCGATAAATGGTTACTCATTCAATTACCTGCTGGAGGATGAAATACAGCTTGAGTGCAATGAACATTTGCATGTTTTTTGGTGAAAAAAGGGGCTGCAACATGGTCCCCCATAGTACTGTAACTGTACGTCCTATGCCAACACAATATTACCAAAGTGTGTTTTGTATTCAGTATATAAATCCTAATACACAAAGCTTAAGAAACAGAAAAACCATCCCAAAATATCACATGAACTGTTATTCATTTTTTATTTCTAAATTTTCTTGTGTTGGTATAGGAAGAGAGCTTTAGATAAAACAATCATTTAATCTCTCAGTTTCTGCAGTATTTGTGGTACTTATTGGTGTGTTTCTTTAAACAAGAGTTGTTTTTATTTTTATGAAATGCAAGGTAACCTCATTAGTTTTGCAAAATCACTGAAAAAAATGCTTCAGTCAGGCCGCTGTGGTTCATTTGTATCCCATCTGCAGATAATTAATAATACAGTTGGTCTCCTAGTTTGTGTTATTTTCTGCATGACAGCATCTGACAGGAGGGCTGGATGGATGTCTTGTGTGTTGTTGATATTTAAAGCCAGTTTCTCAAAGCATACTGTGTATTTTACACAAGCTGTTTGAGGATGCCGATGACTAATTGCACCATAAAAATACAGTCCTCCTTGCCCTCAAGTCAAGCCATCCACACTTGTGATTCTGGATCTAGCCAAGCTAAAGTTTTGATCTTCTAAGACAACTTTCATCCTCCCCTTCTTTTGTGGCCGCTGGAGCCATTCAGCTTTCAGGAGAGACTGAGAGGATGAAAAGTCAAAAATTGTAGCTTGGCTCCTGTCTGTAAGCTCCTTTTCTTAGCATGCAACATGATCCTCTTGACCTTCAAATCCAGCTCCTTAACTAGAACGCCACCTGCTGGCCCAATATACAAAACCATGTTATCCTTTAATATGACACTCACAAGCAATGCTACTACTCTAGCAGGATTTTAATGAGTCCTTTACTGCCAGCTCTGGTCTGATGTGGCACAATCTAATTCAATTTCCTGTGGCTTGACAAGGGCCAGTCCATACACAGTCTATAAATTAGCTGGGGGTGTTTCTGCAGGAGTCTTGGAAACCAAAGCACATGTACATTTTGTTGCTGTATCAACTATACTCATTCAAAACAAAAACTCTCCCTGCAGCATTAAAGAATAAGGAGAAAAAATGCAAATCCTACTGAATGTCAACATGGCGTAGAACAGGCCAATATCAAGCATCAATCTGCCCCCTGCAAGTCGGTATAATTTAGCTGCTTGTCTTTTACCACATATCGTGGTGCTGTGATTGTATCTGGCTCCTGTGATTCAATCGGAAGCCTCTTCTTCCAGATTTATTGTTTCCTATCTCTGTCCCAACTCTTTCCGTCACCCACGCGGCTGCTTCTCAGCTGACCAGCCAATCAGCAGTGACAGGCATGAGCAACGTGAGAAAATATTGTATCACCTTGCTGTTTCAAGGTACTATATTTCCAGATAGCATGTTGTTTGCCGATTTTCTTCACACACGTTCTTTCGAGTCGTGTTTTAAATAAGTCAGAGGCACCCAGAATACTTAGGGGCCATTTTGTAGGGGCAGACTGCTTTTTGGTTAAAGAACAATTGAATTTGCCTTGATCATATCCTTCTCAAGTTTATGCTCCTTTTGCTAAGGCACTAATAATAGAGAAGAGGAAAAATGATCCCTTTTGGACTCACTGATCTAGTGGCTTAGTCATCATGTGACTATTGAGGTTTCTCTAATGTTCACAGTAGCTCTTTTGCTGAAACTAATCTGGTCCAATATTTTGAAACTCCTGTAGAATTTATTGTCTCATGCTTTCCTGTGTATTCTTTAGCAATAGGCCTTTTGCAAGTGTTTAGTAGAATTTTGAGGAAGAGTAAAATTTAATTATGCCCAGACTGAAGGCTACCTCTCCTTGTCTTAATGTTTTGTCCCCAGTCAAATCAAAATGATGGCTCAGGCTCAAATAGACTTTAAAAACATTGGTAAAAATGCTAGAAATCTATGGAATATACTGAAAAACAATTTGCAAATGATAAGATTCATATGTGACAAATATTTTTATATATTTAAAACATTTGGTATGGTGTATTTGCAAAAATCAGTTCTGATGATACCAGAATGAGTGATCTTATTTTAAGTGCATGTTTTGAAAGGTCTAGTAATCATAACGTAGACTCCTTCTTACTCTAATAGTCAGGACAAAATTATTCCTATGGCAAACTCGGACTAGTTTGTCATCCAGTTTTCGACGGTGAACAGTAGTTTGTAGACGCAAAACGGAACGATATGTGGGATAGCTGAGATCAGCCTTCTGACTGTTATTTATTAGAATCTTTGCATATTTACTGTTGAATGTATTGAAAATGTAAATTAATTGAAGGTCAAACAGTAGTACCCTGAGATTTAAAGCCATTAAACACATCTGGTTAGAAGCCCAGGCACTACAAAAACCAGCGAAAAACACTCAGTCACTTTGATTTCAAGCTGTCCAAAATGAGGAACAACACATAAAGAGGAGGAAGCATCTTCAAAACAACAGGTGAACTGGACGCCTCCATTTCCAAGGGGACGGCAGAAAGACGCTGGTTAACATCTGGTGAGCTCAGATGGGGTATGTTATTCTGATGCGGCTCACATCTCAGGAATCAACACAGTGACTGAAGGAGCCATCAACGGGACCCAAAAGTAAATGGTGCAGGGAAAGGATTGCACGTCGACAGCTGTGTTGCAAACTTGCCACTGGACCGTGGTTCTTTGTAGCATGGAGGACGTGCAAGAGTGCTAATTTCATGAGTCACTGCTTTGTTTGGCCTCGTTTCACGTGCGAAGCACATGTGGTCCATCAATCCCTGCTGCATCCCAAAAGACCTGAGACCAACCAATAAACACAAATACCAACAAAGAAGACGAGCTCAAAATGGCATCAAATATTAAACCCAGCGTCTCAGTTCACTGCTGGACGAGAGCAATAAATCCTGGGTATTTCTTGAGTCACTTGCAAACATGTACTGCATACCACACTTGTGGATAAACCCATGGTATTTTCAGCCAAATACTATGAAAACCTGAGGATAAGATCAGCCTTGAATTTTTAACCGAAATACCATAGCAAATATGTTACCCCAGGGAAAGCAAATTGTGACTGAGTCTGTTCTGGAAAATAAAATTTATTGATAAAGTATATGAAAACAAATGAATTCCTTCATTATTTATTGAAAAAAAAAAAAGAAAATTATTAAAATCTTTAAAAATCTGCATCTTCGTTGTCCAGTTTATACAAAGACATTTTGATTCTTCCTTTGTAATATTGTCATTGTAGACACCATCACTGCAATCTTCATTTCTTCGTCGTTATTTATAAAACCACACAATTTTAAATAAACGTGCCAAGACCATTTCAGTTGGAAGACCATTTCCAAAACAGAAGTTTAAAGACAGAGTAAGTATGTCTATTCATATGATGATTCCGTCAATCGATCTTGCTGTCTGAAGATACAAACACATTTAAGGGAAATAAAGCTACAATTAATTACGTTGTTAAGATGAAAGGGCCTTTGGGCGTGTTTGACATGAAAAACTGCCCCAGTACATAGCCGTGTTATTGTGTGACGAACACAGAATGAAGCTATAAAGTAGGTTCTTAACATCGGCATGATACATCAAGCTGTCTGAAATCGCTGCTCGCCGAATATCCGCATATTTGCTGAACAAGGCGACTCTCTTCTCCTCAACAGATCGTTTACCGACCAAGACGCGCTGCAGTGGGCTCCAGTGATGTGAGCACGCTGGCTTCATTTACGACGCTCCGTCTCGGCAGAATGAGACATATCGTGATAACGAGGCAGAATTTTGAAAACGAGAGGACAGAGCATCGGTCGAAAGCGGGCAGAAAGACAGCGATGCTGCGGAAATCCTTCCCTGTATTTTCCAGCAATGCCACTGGCTGCAGTGATAATGAAGCTAAGGATCAGTTGCTCGGAGGCGGTTCTCGGTGGACACTTCAAGGTGTCTCATCTTTATCTAAAAATTCCTCACAGTAATCTGAGTCGTGCAATTTACTGAAGTATCACAAAAAAAAAGAAAAAAAAGATAACACACTTTCCAGTAAAAACCTGGGTTTAAAATAATGCATTAAAGCCTTGAAATATGTCGTAATGCGGTCAATGCATGTCTGGCTTTGTGCTGCCTTGTCCTGTATTGAAACCGGTTTTCAGAGATTGGCCAGACCAGCTGCTGTTATCAGTGGGATGTGCATTAAAATTGTGCATTAAAATTCAGGGCCGCTGTGCAAGGTTTCCTGTGGCTGTTAACAAGCAAGGAGTTGGTTTGGGATTCCTCCCCATGCCATTAATCAGATTCTGTCACCGCGTTTGAATACAAACCCAGCAAAGAGATTTTAAGGCACAACATCATGGTAAAACTCAGCCTTGGAGCCCCATTCTGTGCACTCACAAGGGCTGGTTTTTATTTATTTGCTTTGATTTCAGGACATTGATCACTGCTGAATATGAATGGTGAACAGCAGACTCTTTAAAGAGTGTGCTGCAGTCTATAATATGAAACTAATCTCAGACTCTTATGTCTGAGACTATGGCTCATATTTACTGTATGTATTATGGCAGACTTGAAGGCTCAGGTGACAGAATTGTGGGGAAAATCCCTGAAAATGTCGTGTTCATTAACAAGAAGCAAAAGGATCAAGGGGATAGCCCTTAGAAGGGACAAGCAATTGAGAGATTAGGGTCACCTGAAGTTGGGCAGATGGTTCACTTCCCTGGCAGCAGGGTCAGCTATGATGTACCTGCTGAATTACCTGCTGTGATGCACCTGTTAGGATGTACTTGCCTTGCTCTGCATTGCTTTGGACCAAAGTGTTTGCTAAATAAATACAATGTAAATGTAAATGTGTCTTAGTTCAATGTCACTGGTGGGAGGCAGCAGTCCCTTTCACCATTGTCCAGTAACACAGTGCTGGCTGTGGCTCACTGGAGCTTAGCAGCCCATAGTGTTTATTAAACAAAAAATGCAAAAGTTGAAATGTAGTAAATAACTGTAAGACTCAGCAGGAGAACTGGTGAAAAAATGATGATTTTGCAATTCCATTTCCATTTAACTCATTAAGCAGCCGCTTTGATTTCTTATAGGAAATTTCGAAAGCTCCAGAAACAGTACTTATAGTTTTGAAATTTTCATTAGTTTTTCAGTTTGGTTTTTTATTTCAGTTTAGTTTTAGTTTAACAAGTGCGTAAGTAGTTTTAGCTTTGAGTAATTTGCTAGTTTTAGTTTAGTTTTTATTTAGTTTTATTTTTTCAGGTATTATGAAGAAAGTGTTGATTGGAGCTGAGCGGAGCTGCTTTGGTGGGGAGATAACCAGCACTGAAACATTCAGTACAGAGATCTGCAACCACAGTGAATAAATATCAATACACGAAAGGGTAACAGAAAAAATAAGTATATAAGATATATGCA
>JAACJT020001327.1:0-15506 GCA_009936485.2 Gymnarchus niloticus | reverse complement strand
TTTTTTAATTTTAGCATACCACCCGCCCATCTCCAAAAAAAAAAAAAAGGGAGTACCAAAAAAACTATAAAAACCCCCCCCCCCCCCCCCCCCCACCCACACAAGCGTGTGCTGGATGTCCGTGTGATGGACACGTATTTCAGCAGGGTGACTGGGCCGTGTGCGGGCAGTATTCTCATAGGTCACATGTTAGTGTGGTGGGTGGAAGCAAGCTTGTGGCAACGATCGTGGAGTGACCCTCAAGCACCAGGGTGGATGTCTCTCATGTCTCTCATGTCCCTGTCTCTCGGGGTACTGCTCCATTTACATGGGGCTTAGCTCCACCCCTCTCGTCTCGTCGTCTTGATGCATGTTCATCAGGCTCCCTTGCCAGCATCCTGAAATTTGAGACCATGAGCTCTCTTCACTACTTGATACTTGTAGAAATGGGATTAATTACCATGTAGCCCACAGAGTCTTTAATAGTTTACAAGCGTGTGCTTTATGCTTCCATTTTTGGAAACTGGAGATAGATAGATACCAATGCCTTCAGCTAAAATTGCAGGCATCGTTTTTGTATTCAGAGCATCCAGCCAGACAGCTGTTCATTTCTTACATGGCAGAGTCAATGCATATTCTGGGTTTGTGCATTAGTACACATTAAAGTCATTGTATTAACTCATACCACAAAAGTAGGGTTCAGCCTGAGTCAAAAACAGAACAAAGCACATAGAATGTAGCCAGAATGGGAGCCTAAAAGTGTATTGGCTAACAATATTTATACAGTATTCCCGAGGTAATACTTAGGGAAACAGAGTAATCCTTTCTTTATTCAACTGTCCCTTGAAATCATAATGCATTGTTGCGGCTGAAAGGCCATTTTGCTTGAGCATAAGATAAGAGAGGTCATGTTCACATATCTGGACAAAAATTATGTTAAATGGAGTGCTACTACCCAGCTCTTTGTGATGGTGGAGCATACCATTGATTTGAATGCCGCTTTATTGATACAGTTTTTTTTTTTTTTAAATTCAAACTCAAAAAGATCTCAGAAAATGCTTATGGGTAACTGGGAAAACAGGACCTTATCTAAATGTCATAGAATGTCATGTATTATATTGTAAATGTAAGACAACTGTATATTATATTGTAGTTTTATTGGTAAGATTCTTTGCATCATTGACTTTGACTGTCTTTTTGGTACTCCTCTTGATGTATAGGTTAAAACAAGATGCACCTCAATGTATAGCGACGATGAGGCTGGAGCTCAGTCTCGCTTTTCCAGTAACTTTGAGTCAGATCGGGTAAAATCAGCCCTCGGTAAAATATGCTCCCAGTCTTATGGGATGCAAGCAGAAACATCTGGCCACATAAAATCTTCATTTCAAATGCAATCTTCAAGTGCAACTGTACATCAAACACTGCATGAAACATTTACCAGCAGCAGGAAAAAGAATGTGCCGGAAACATAACGAAGTTCAGAGAGGCACAGGCATATGTCTGAGGAGAACGGAACAGTGTGGAAACTCTCAGGAGGTATCACGAAACCATACATGTTGGATGGCGCTCTTCAACAGCAGAACAAAATTCTAATTATATGCACTTACATGACTGAATAAAGTGTTCAGGTGATCAAGTGTTAAACACAATGTCCTAAACACACTAAGGCAACTCTGTTACAGTCACAGTTTTATATCCTGTAGATCGATCAAGTCTTTAACGTGAATGTTTGACTCCCCAGCATAATCATTCCGTTAAATACTGGCCATTTTGCATCATGAAAACAGCTTGCTGTGTCTTTTTTTTTTGGTCCCTCCTCAACATTAGCAGGTGCGTGAAGCCATGCTTCAGCCTCTAAAGCTCAGTGGGAAACCGATTAACCGGCATGTCAAAACATGGTAAATAAACTGCAGCATAATTGCACATTTGAGGGAATTAAATTTCTTTCAAACCAAAAATAACAGGTCTAAATTAATTATCGAAATAAAGTTTGAAATATCACATAATATAAATATATATTTCATATTTATCTGATCTGTGAAATTAAATCAAGGCATGTTATTTCAATTACTCATTTTTATTGTTTTTCTTTTGTCCAAGTTGACTACTGCCATTGAATTTGGTAGACTACTTAAAAAACTTGATTTATATATAATTTTTAATTTAATGCTTAGATGACTTTGCATAGAAAATATTTAACAGTCAGGAATGACTAATTAATTTCATGACTAGAAGTTGATTGAATACAATGAAATTCCTTTCATGCTCTCTAAAACTATATCATTTTGAAACTTTCTTGAGACAGATGCTGTTTTGATTTGCTACCACTAGATGGCAAATATGAACCCACCGCATACAATCTCTGCTACTCGATATTCTGTCCACCTACTAGTGGTAGCACTAGTAATTTCGGGCCCTATGAAAGCTTCATGTACCGGGTCCCTTCTCTCACCCCTTGCATGGGCACTGCCTGCTCAGACCCTTTGGAAACATCCGAATTCCCCCCTCCCCTTAACTTACAGTGCCCCCGCAACTTGCACTCTACCACACAGGCTTCCATGTTGCCGTCAGTAAACAAATATGCACATTTTTCAATATTGCAATGTAAAGGGTTTTTGAAGAGGGATTTATAATCCATAATCCATAATAAAAGAAATTATACATTTGTTCATCTGTGAAGTACAGGCTGATTTAAAGTCTTTATAATTAGTACACTATTTCATCATTAATAATAAAAATAATAAGTGAATGATAGACATAATATACAGTATGTAACATCTGTAGTATTTATGTCATTTATTTATACTGGGCAGGTTCACCAAATTTGAATTTCTAAGATAAGACCTAAGTCTTATTGTACTACTGTCAAGTAACAATGGGACCGCATAAACGCATCCATCAAGAAGTGGTCATCATGGTAGGATTGAGGTGCTAATCAAACACCAGTCATGCTTTAAGCTCTCAGCCACAGCAGTGAGATGACACTTATCATCATCTGGCATAGTTATGGTATTGTGCCTTAGTCCTCTGACCTCTAAGCCAGGTGTTGTCCTGTTCGGCAGCTTTCTGTGAATCCTCATTGCAGCTCGGGGTTGGATTTACGAGAGATGAAATATGAATCACTTTCCAGAATCTGTCTTCTCCAACTTTCCAAACCACTCCATGCTAATTAATAGAAAACTCTTGCAATCATACATAATTTCAGTCTGACCCTCATGACCCAAATAGAACATGCATAAAATAATGTGCTCTATAAAATTTACATGTATATGTTCACTTTAATACATTTGAATATAAATATAAATATATATGATATAAATGATATATAGAAAAACAATCTTAATGACTAAGTATAACTTTATATTTAAATATACTACAGACCTTTGCCTTGTAGAATAAGAGACTGGTTAAGTATTATGTGCAATCTGGGTACAATCAGAAGAATGATTTCATCATCATCATCATCATCATTATCACGTCATCTTCTCAGCCGCATCCCTTGATGAGGGTCACAGTGGCAGCATGCTGAGTCAGTCACACCAGATCTCTCTCTCCGTGCCCGTAGACTATAACTCACTAAAGATTCCTGAGATCCCCAGACATCCCCAAGCCAGCTGAGGGATTTAATCCTGACTCTTCCTTGTGGACTCCACCCAGTGGGATGCCCCTGGATCAGCGCCTTTTGGAGCTGTCCTGGTGGCATCCTTAAAAGATGCCTCCAGTGGATCTGAAGGTGCAATGGCTTTATTTCAAGGTTCCTCCAGAACTCTAAACTCCTCACCCTGGCATGGAGAGTGAGTCCAACGAGCCTGCAGAGGAACCTCATTTCAACCACTTGCACCTGCAGTGTTGTTTCTATGGGCATTTCCCAAAGGTCATGACCATATCTGTGGATTAGGGATAGCGATGACTGGTAAACCATGAGTCATCTCTGACAACTTCACCACCATTGACCTCCTTAGTGCCCACCAAAGTGCTGTCACTGAACCAATCCACTTGGCAATCTCGCTTTGCTTCTTAATTGAACCATTACTCATGAACAAGATGCCGATATACTTTAACTTTCACATTTACTTCTGCTTTTTTATTTTTGTTTGCTGTTTATCAGGTGCCAGTTTGAATCTTTGAAATGAATACCATCTGGGACTAAAATGCAATTTACTTCATACTCGTATAGTTTTCTCTGCTTTTAGGGAAATCTTCACACTAGACTGACCTAAAAATGTTGTAGCTGAACGCCTAGTTATTTTGTACATTTATTTATGTGCAGAACCATATTGTTCAGGAATCATTTTTAATATCAACACACCCTCTGGGCCATTTGAGATGTTCTTTTCCATCCTATGCAAAACTGGATGGGTGGGGGTGGAGGGATTTATCCAGGAATTGCCTGAATATTTTGACTGCAAAACTTGAAATCACACACACACACACACACACACACACACACACACACACACACACACAAACAACATGTTTGTATTTATAACCTTGTGGGGACCGTCCATTCATTTCTATGCGCCTAATTATGCCAACCCTAACCCTTACCCAGCCCTAACCTTAAGTAACCCAACAAAATACAAGACTTTTGGCTCTTTTGGTTTTTTGATTGCATCCCCTCAAGGTAAAAATGTCAGGTTTTTATAACCTCCAGGGAACATTTTGCCGTCATAATGTAACATGGTACACACACACACACACACACACACACACACACACACACACACACACACACACAAACACAAACACAAACACAAACAACATGTTTGTATTGCTAACCTTGTGGGGACCATCCATTCATTTTTATGGGCCTAATTATGCCAACCCTAACCCTTACCCAGCCCTAACCTTAACCATAAGTAACCCAACAAAATACAAGACTTTTGGCTCTTTTGGTTTTTTGATTGTATCCCCTCAAGGTAAAAATGTCTGGTTTTTATAACCTCCTGGGAACATTTTGCCATCATAATGTAACATGGTACACACGCACACACACACACACACACGCACACACAGGTGCCACTTTTGCCTTACACCTCTGGAATGAATTTGTTGATTGAATCCTGCCTCTGGTCTATGTATGGAGTTTTGTATGTTCTCCCTTTGTCAGATAGGTACAGCAGCACAGTATTCATACATATAAACCACAATTGTGTTTTATTTTTAGTGTAGCAAAGAAAAATGACCAAATCAGTGAATGCAGAAGGCCGAGTAAGAAGAAGAAAGAAAACAGGGATATTGCCCAAGAAGATGAAGGCTATATATTACAGGGAAAATGCAAGGTAAACCATATTGCAAATACAATCGAGATTCTTCAGGCATACATCTATTTACTGCTCAGTGATTTTAATCAGGAGCTTAACTTAGCTGCTGTTTGTACAATTAATTATAATACTCTATATGGAACCAGGATGCTGCAGATAACAGATGTCTTCGATTTGGCAGAGTGTAATAGGGTGTCCTTGCAATGAGAGAAAGGCATCTCTTATATTAAGCATAGCAGAGAAAAATAAAAATCATTTCAAAATTTCTTTTCTATTAAAACCTTCTTATAACATAAAGCATGCATTAGGTTGCACATTTTAATAAAATAGAACAGGGTAAGGCTGTGTAGTTATGATTAGTCTCTTTTAGATCAGTTGTACTGCAGTGACTTCATTTTCCTGACTGCTGAATCCATCTGGAATGTTGGCTACTATGCTTTTTTTTTATATCAACTGCACACAGCTATAAGCACAGATGAGCCCAGACTTGTGATGCTGTATCGAGTCACAGGGGCTGCCTTTAGGGGATCTTTTACACAACATTTTCCTCCAGCTGATCCACCTTGTTTGTGAGTCACTGGGTGGATTTACCTGATGTGCTGGTGTACTGAAAAGATTAACTCCTTCCTCAAATGAGATCCCAGTTATAGCAGGTGGGGGGAGGGGGTAGGAATATGAATCAGCTGGGTGTGGTTGCTGGGTTTCATGTCGGGGGGGGGGGGGACACAACAGAGTCCATTTCAGTCTCAGTAGGCAGCTTACACATTATCATCCTTTCTACCTCCACGGTGCTAAGCACATTTACTGAATAAATGTATAACATATTAATTATAATGTGCTCTCACTCCACGCTTCAAACATACACACCAAAAATGAGCCCACTAAAACACTTAATCTTTGTAAATACTCTATTTACAAGTATTGGAAATTGTAAACTTTAAGGCTGTTTTTGTTAATCTTTTTTCACTTGGCTTAATGTTGTGTGAATACAGAACCAGCAAATCTATAGACTTAATTTTATTCTTTCCTACATAGCTGCCACAAAGCACCTAAATACATATGTAACAGCAACCATACAATATATGGACATAACACCAGATGATGTTATATAGAAATAATCTAAGTGGAAAACAATCTGAAAGCAGCAGAGAAAAGGAAAAGTAATTTCTTGTGGTCGAAAAAGGAGGAAAAATGCTCTGTCGCTTTAAGACAAACTGACTGCCCCAATACCATCCTGGGCATGCTAACCTTGACCAGGTAGGACAAGGCATTGTTGGAACTAAAGTTCAGATTGAAATGATTTTCAACAGTTCAGGACAGCCAGGGATGGTCAGCAGGTCAGCTTTTTGCTGCATCTCCAGTAAGGCAATGCAAGGCTACATGCCATGTAGCTCACACTCCATTGACGTTTGCCTTGTGCACAGACAGCAGTCAGTTATGGACGAGAGAAAAGACTAAAGGAGGTAGGGCTGTTATTCAGATATGACAGATCGTAAAGACGTGTGGCAGGGCATGCCAAAGTGCCACCGTCATTAGCCTAAAATATGCTAGCGTAAGCTAAACTGAAATTGGTGTGCTTCAGTCTGGAATTAAATACTGAGCCTGAGGGTGCATCCCATACATAAGCAGGTTGACCCTTTCATAAACCTGGAAGTTTCTTGTTGATGGTTTTACAGGTAATAGTTCTTTTATTTATTCAGAGAATCACAAGCAGTCCTGTACGCTGGGATCTGAGAGCGGATTATACACATGAATCGGCTCCATTAGAAAGACAAGGACTTGGCCTTTAAATGCCCGATAAGTGAAGAAAAGAATTATGAAAACTGCCCTGAATTTAACACCAAGTCAGAGTGGCAGCATCAGAACAAGTGTAATGCAGTTGCATTTTCTGCTTTTTGCTGTGGTATTTTGAATTTCCTATGAGGCATATATGATTTGTGCTCTCAGAATATGAACTACTGCAGTAGTCCAATCTCCAGTAGACAAATTCATATTTATTTCTGTATCTTGAACAGTCAGAAATCACCTTAGTCGTGCAAATTTTTTGAGCCGTAGGGAGCATGTATTGGATAAGGAGTTCAAATGACTATTAAAAGACAGATCATTGTCAAAAATAATGCCCAAGTTTTGAGCTGACTTGGCAAAAGAGAAGTTTAAGCCCTCAGCATTAAGTGCTGACAGCAAAGTATTATTATCTGTGTTGTTACCCCCAAGAAGGAGAATTTTAGTTTTTCCAGAGATCAGAGACATCATTTTCACTTGTCTCTTTTTAAATGCTTTTATTTACCGTTTGCACAAAAAATAGGAATTCATTGGTTTTTGGATATCCTAACCAGCTCTCAAATGAGAGAACACATATTCGGGTGAAAATCAACCTTGAGATCGGAAGACAGGATTAGCTGTTTAACTTGTACCCTTGAAACAGGTTTTGAGGTTAAGGGACACACTTAGGGACCCAACAATGATAGAATTATGTTGCTGGCTATGCGACTCTAATCAGTAATCATCCAGACACAAGCAGACTGCTGATTCAAAGAGCCATACACTGCTCCTAATTCTCAAGTCACTGAATCAGTTTACTAAAGAGCCTATAGACATAGTATTATGAAGTCCATTCGATGGGTAGATTTCTGTGCTAGTAGCACATGATTTAAAATTAAGTAGATGAGAATCTGAGTGTAGTTCATTAAGTAGAGGTCTGACTAAAGACAGTTTGAAAGAGTCAGGAACAAAGCCAGATGATAGTGATGTCTTACTTTTTGGAAGCACGAGCCCATCATTTACCACAGGAAGTCCTTGACATAGCTTAGTAGGAATGGAATTCATACCAGAGGTAATGGATTTAACCAGAAGTAAGGTGTTGAGCTATTAAGCATTGTCTAATGTCATTGAAGCATCAAAATGTGTAGTTGGCAGCTGAGTTACAAAAGTTAAAAATGTGTTAATGATACTGGCAATATAAACACTAATGTAGGTGGTAAAGTGGCTGATCACTGCCACCTGACACCTCCTGGAGTGGAGGATCAGATCCTGTGTCTGTGCTGTGTGTGCCCTCCCCCTGCTGGGTGGGTTTCTTCAGGGAATTAAAGGTTCCTTCTGGAATACAAAGAAATCGACGAACTGGTGTCTCTACATTGCCTACAGGGTGTGTATGTTCCCTGCACTGGACTGGCATCCTGTTTACAGTGCGTCTCAGCCTTGCAGTCTTTGCTCGAATCCAGGTCACCTTCAACCCTAACTAGGATTAGCAGATACAAAATGAATCAATAGGGATAAATTATATTAATAGTTAGATTAACTAATTTTGAATTATATTCATATAATTATATTAATTAATTATATTCACAGTATGGACTTTTCTTAGTGTTTCTAAGGTTAACTATGAGTCTGAAAAGGTTGCAGGGGTTCCTTGTTTGTGTAAAAGGCAGACTGAAGATTATAGTTATTTTCTGTTTAGTATGATACTATCAGTCTCTGCAGGCAGGAACATCTGCAGTGCAGATGCTTCCAGTTTAGCTTTTGTTCTTAAAGGAGCTATTCCATCCAGGGTCATCTTAAAGGGTAGTCGAAGAGCTTAATCATCATGGATCAGCTGATTTACTGGAGAAATCAAGTTCATGAGCTGCCAGAAGGCTACGGAATCAAAAATCAAGGAAAGTAGGAGCCTTCTCTACATTTAACATCCAAATCTGTTAAAATGGCTCAGTATAAAAATCTAAATGTAAGAAAAAATGTCTCGGTATTACAACATTGTAATAATTCAGAATGGAGGTCATTAAAGTCAGCTTAGAATTACTAAAATGGCCACAAGGGTTTGTAAACTGAGAAATCAGTGGTGGACAATTCAAACAGATCAAACATATGTGTAAAAAATAATTTTAAAAAAAACTCAATATGCTATTCGATGATAACCACGGCATTCAATTAATGTTTTTAAAAATAATGATCTCATCTTTTAGAAAATAATGTGATGTGTGGGTTTGCAATCTGAGCTGCCCTTTAAACCTCCCTATATCAAAGCATATGCATTTTTGTTTTTTGCTGGCATCGCTGCTGATATTCTTATTTTATTAATAGATTGCTGAGTGGGTTTAGACATTTTTTCAAACACAACTCAAGGCATATATTTCACTGCATATTAACTGGGATACTTTACTCCAGCGATTTATGCAGCAAGCATAATAAATAATAAACAAGGTGTGATCAACACTATACAATGCAATGTACACTGCCTGGCCAAAAAAAAAAATTTGCACACTTCAGTCTTTCATTTGACCCTCTTTAGATTTGATTAAGGGGCATTCGTCGTGGCATTGTTTGGATGAGCTTATGCAATGTCTCAACATTTTTTTCATGCTAGATTTGCATTAATTTTTCATCGAATCTTGTACTGACAACAGGAGAGTTGAACCACTCCATAAAGTCTTCTCTACCACATCTCAAAGACATTCAATGGGGTTAAGGACAGGAGGAGTACATAAAACTGGGGTGGTGGGAAATAAAATACACGTTTTGTTACCATTTTCATAGGTGTATTTCTGCCAAAAATGTTCAAAATCAGCTCAGGATCAAGAAAATTACTGCAAAAATATATTTTTAACAGTATATATAGGGTGCACATAGGTGATTGTAGACAACGGAAACAAACTGTGTACCTGAATGTATCTTGGCTTTGTCTGATTACAGTATGCTCCTTTATGAGAAACTCACAGCTTGTTTTGTATATACTGACTTTTATGTGCCCTTTCAGCTAGGACATCTGTACATACTGGTATTGGGTTAAATTTATCAACTGATTTGTAAATGAGATTTAAACAGCATAAAGTGAGAAGTGTTCTGTCATCATAGATACAACAACAGATCATCGGAGATGATCCTGGCTTACAATCCACGGTTGAAATTACTATGGTAAGCAGAACAGAGATCCAGAATTCCTTAATGTTTTAATCACATGATCCTATTAGCACTAATGCTGTCACACAGCACTTAAGCCATTTGCTTCACATTCGACAATTTCTTTTCTGACATCTCCCAGTGTTTTGTTTCACTCCCTTGAGAGAACGGCACCTAATGAAGGTCAAGAGCTGCATGACTGCATATAAAGCATTGCCCTCCTAGAAGTGTTTAGCTACTATCAAATTTATTTTTTATTTTTTATTTTGCTTCTGAAATTGTTTAATTAGTGTATGTAAATCTCTGTATTAAAACTATAATATAAAACATGAAACTATAACAATGCTTTTTCCATAAATAAGAAAGATTAAAAAAAAAAAAGAAAAAAAAGAAAAAAACTGAACCAAAATCTCTGATTATCTCGCACCTTAGCCACGCCAGGATAGTACCAGGCCTGGTAGGACCTATGGATATTGGTGGTGAAATTAGGTGCTTTAATGATGTCATCCCCAGTTCAGAGTAAAGACAGGCTAGGTTTGATGGCTCAGGCCATTGGACATTTGTGTAGTACAAGCCCTGGGCATTGCTTATTTGAGTAGCAGGGTAGCAGGATACAGGCTGACAAGTTGTCCTTCAGCACATTAATGATGGTATCGACTTTACATTGAATGCCCTCAGTTCCAACAGTTGCCCATAGTTACTGCTTTTGTCACATGAGGTGAATTTTTCTGGTATGACTTTCATAAACTCATTCCATTTAAAAGAACTTTAATAAAAAATAATGCTATACGCCTTAATGCCTGGAGCAAGCAACACATAGTGCATCATTTTATCTTGCATTATATGTTAAACCAGAGGGAAAGAATGGTATGAGAAATGTGAAATTAAAGCTTCCAGTCTTGCTGTCTTCCTTTCCACTCATCAAATCTCAGTCACATAATGTAATGCTCTTATGCTGTCAGGAAGGGTACTTAGGGTAGTGTTTTCTGCTTACGTAAAACTGGTATCATATATATGCGTGTGTGTATTGCTGTCACCTCAATGCCAGATCATATCAATGTCATCCTGCCTCTCCCAGGAATCAACTAAATTAACATTTTTACATCTTCCAGAGGAGCACATTAATCATTAAATAACTAATTGAATCTCTTTAGTAATATGGACATACAGCACATTCTGTTCGTTTAAAAAATAAGCCCATTTTTTACAAAACTTCACTTAATGGTACATACTTATGTATATGCTATAAAGTAATACATTTCTGAAACAATGGAGTCTTTAATTTGGAACTGGTGCCTTAATTTCTTAATTTAGGAATCTTTTTTTTTCTGTATGTTCCATATAGTAACATTTTTTATTCCTTTGTTTGGCGTTTGACTACAGAAGCATAGTTTTGCATTTAAAAACAAAAACCAGCCTATAAATGCAGATTTATCACTACACTGGAACTTTACAGTGCAGAAAATTTCCCTCCAAGAGAGGTTGCAACTCATTTTGTGCTACACACATTTTGTTAATTTTCTCCCATAATTAACTTTATACAATCACGTTTCATAGCTTATGTTACACTTGAAGCTTAATTATTTACATGAACCTTTCTCGCATTAATTAATAATATTAATAATAACCCAAGTACATGTAAGACAATAAACCTAAATAATAATAGATCTAAGGACTAACAGCTCTCCTGGATGACATTTAAGGAGGGATGTAGAAATACGTTTCTGGCAATGTAGACTAGCCAAAGGGCCTACCAGTGCAATACAACAGTTTGTAAATAAATAAAAAGCCAGTTTCCCTTTGTTAGGAGAAAATATTCAGCAGGCATGAGAGACAGAAACTCTATTGGTGATATAAGGCATTGTAGAGGTCAACAGCATCGGCTCAGGTCCTGTAGCGTATATAGGACATGGATCGAAAGGTAATGTGTTTTATGTACTGTACAAGCAGTTATGGAAGATGGAAGAATGGATACACACACATACACACTCAGGCACGTTATTCACTTTTTCCATTTTTTTCCATTTGTAGTGTAACTGGCACTTGCCACAGAACAGTGTCACAAATTTGAGATGCAGAGGTTGAGCAGTGGAAACTTACCAAATAGATGCAAACTAAAATCCCTCAGGCTGGACAGCTGACACGGAGTGCTAAACCCGTGTCAGGAACTATTGAAGAGAGAACGAGCTGACTCCTACATTTTTAGCAATTTGCAGGTGGATACAGCATGGCTTAGCAAGCTGGATAATTTAATATTAAACAGTAAGATCCATGCCACAGAAATCAAGATGATATAAAAAGTGGTATTTGATACAAATAGGACAGCATTCCACTGTCTTGAAAAAAATAATATAAAACCATCTTCAAAAAATAAAATTTATGAAATTCTACAAATATCAGGAATTTAAAATTTTTCAAGAAATCACTTTCTAATTAATGTGACCAGAAATAAACCTAAAATAGTTACATGCATTGGGAAGATCAAATAAAGATACTATAAAACGTATCATTCTGTTTGTTATATGAGTGCATAGGCTTTCTGGTTACCTGACGATTTTTTACTTTGAAAACACTACATGTATTATCAATGTTGGTGGTATGTTTTAAATTTTTTTTCATTCCCCGTTACAGCATAGGAAAATGATTCGGATAAAGTACCAAATCCAGTTAATCTTGCAGACCTACTTTAAGTTTTGGAATTTTACCTAGAGGTTCTACCACCTCTCGTTTCAGCATGCATGCTTGACATGTGGATTACATGGAAAGACAGTGTAGTCATCCTAAAGCCCTCCCTAAGAACTTCTGGACTGTAGAATTTAAATTTATTGTTAGTTCTTGAAAACTCGGATTTCACTTGGACTGCCCTCAGTGGAGTTATTTCGCTGTTGCTTGCATATTTTTATTTTCCACACTCCCATTTGTTTGGACACACCGAACACAGGCTCCAAGGACAATTTAATGTCACCAGTGTTCTCTTATTCACGTACTGCTGTACTGTAGGAGGAACCATTCACAGCCACGGGGGGAACGTACACACACTGCACACTCAGAACCGGAGTCGGGAACTGAATCCCTGGATTGGAGGCCTTTAAGGTGGTCTCGGTCATAACCACTAAGCATGTCTATCACTTTTTATATCTATCTAATATAAGTTTATTTTCCTGTGTCACTTATTGTCAGGGAAGTAATGTTACAGTGATTCTATAATCATAAGTGAGTAATACTTAAAACACTATGCAGTACTACCATCGGGCATTAAATCCACAGCAACAGGATGCAATTTCAGAAATCACATTACTGAATGCAGGAACTCCACCGAGAATCCAAAGAAAAAAACAGGACACTACCGACAAGGCTGACTCCCAGGTAAAGTAAATGGAAGGGGGCTCAGCTCACAACACCACGTAACTCAGAAACCCAGCTAGACATGTGACAAACTTCACAGGGTCCAGAAAGAAACCAGGCAGTCTTCATACACAGTCTCAACTTGGAAGAGGTGGCAGTAATAATGATTGGGTGAAGACAGTGGTCAGCAGGCCAGTGACATCGAGGGACACCATACCTGAGGGGGACATGGGCGAGGGTGTGAGAGCTAGCCATTTTCAGTAGGTAAAAACACCTATCCATCCATCTTCTAACTCGGCATCCTAGTAAGGGTCACAGGGGGCCTGGAGCCTCTCCCAGGCAGCATAGGTACATGAATGGGATGCACTCTGGATGGGATGGCAGTCCATCACAGGACACACGCACAATCTCATATACTATGGGCAGTAGACCAATTAACCTGGGTGCATGTGTTTGGGTTGTGAGAGGAAACCGGAGTATACAAAACATCAACAAGATACCGGGAGGACATGCAAAATGAACACACAGTGAGTAGTAGTGGGACTCAAACTCCCGACCATGGAGATGTAAGGCCACCAAAGCACCATGTCCCCCTAGATAAAAACATTAAAAACGAAAATGAAATGAAACCATCAATTAGCTAAATAACACAGTTATTAAACAAATTTGCAAAGCATTATGCACTGTTTTTAACTATATTCCTGTTGTGTTAATTTATTATATATAAGTGAGACCACAACTGGTGGTGAGTCCTAATTAACATTCACTGTAGCTAACTAATTGTGCCCTGTTTTTCTGGCTGCCTCTGAGCAAGAAGTCATTGCTAATATATTTTCCTGTACAGGGTTATTGATTTTGTTGATTGTCTAAGTTATCCTTGTCAAGTAATTTCCTCCATCTGTCTGTCTGTCTGTCAATAAAACTCTATGACTCATGGCTGTTTTTTACATTGAGCACATCTTACCTTAAATACTGTATAGGAGGTGGATTCAATAACCAGGTTTCCAACAAACATTCTTTTAAATGCTTCTTTCTTCACAGTAAATATCCATAAATTTATTTTTTCTTGCCAATGTGAGGAATGCCCACAAGGAAACAAATTTACCTTTATGTTCAGCTCCTTTATTTTTGGGAACCATACCCCTTGTTGATGTATACATTTATCTTTAATAGATATGATCTTTGCAACAACCCAGGCTTATGGATTCTCCTGTCTCCAAAGGCTAGACTCAAACATTATGTCAAGCAAATCATTCATTACATTTGCACAACTATTCAGTAACTTAATGGTTAAGTATTGGAATCTATGTTTAGATCAAAGGCAGTTCATTTTGTTCCTTGTCTTGCACACAAGGCCATTCTCAATGTCTTTGAATGTAGTAATGCAATACTATGTTCTGATCATAGAAAAGGAAGAATCTATAAGACAGTGATTATCCATGTGTAAAAGAAAAATAACTTATACAGTATAGCCATAAACATAACTTTAGGACAGATTTTTCATCTGTACTTGTGCTGTTTGAGTGGAATATTAATTTCTACTGTGCAGTCTTTATGTGTGCTCAGATTCCCCGCCGCTCACCAAGCAATCTGTTCACGACACCCCGGGTTTATGTGTTCTGCAAAATTAATGATGCTGAAGAAGAGAAGCGGAGCGAACACGTAAGCTTTGTTCAGATACCAGCAGAACGGTGCATTGGCTGCTTCTACTGCATGTCGGTCCGTTATTAAATACAAATTTGTCTTGATTTCTAGCAATGAGAAAAAAACAATCTTAAGATGAATAAAGTGTTTTCTTGGTATAATTAATTTGAATAGTTACAGATGGTACAAGGAAAACATTCAGCATTGCTTTTTTATTCATTAAAATAAAGGGCTATCTGAAAAATCACTCACTGACATTGGTTTAAGTGGTCTTCATGATGTTATATAGTGCCTTGCACAATTCTTCAATTCAATTCAATTTTATTTATATAGCGCTTTTAACACGGAGCGCGGTCACAAAGCGCTTTACATAGTCCCGGG
>JAACJT020001326.1:0-15509 GCA_009936485.2 Gymnarchus niloticus | reverse complement strand
CGGCCTGGCGTGCTGTGGTCCATGGAGTCGCGAAGAGTCGGACACGACTGCGTGACTAAACAACAACAACAACAAAGCATAATGACTTCTGGGAAAGTCCGTCTGTCAACCAAACAAAAATGTGTTCCAATACAAATAGCAAATTTTGCGGTTTTAAATTATTTCTTTAATTTTAAAAAATTATTTTAAAACCGCTACTTTGTATTGTAATAAATTTTGTTTTTTTTCCGGTGTAGCCACATGCAGTAACGTTAAAATAATATTTGTGATACTTTGCTTCAGGCACGGCCGAGATGACGCTTGAGTTTATTTTAGAAAGTTCGTAATTCTTTATTTTAATTATTTATTTTTTATTTCTTAAGTTTTGGATTATTCTATTATATTGTATTCATGATATAAAAGTCACACTTGAATATCTTTTTCTGCACTCTTGCTCTGTCGATTGCACACACCAAATTAGTTTCGGTCTACATCTGCGACCTCGACCACCAGATCGCAGCGCTTCTATCGCCCGCATGGAATCTGCTATCGATGCGGGTTTCACCGGAGGTCGTAATAAGGGAGCAAGGGGGCGCTCGTCAGTATATTTTTGAAAACAAAAATGGGACACCCTAAGTCTTTGCGTACTTCAGATGAAAAACGCAAGGGCGCAAGTATACGATTTGGGAAAGAGCTGGGGGGGCTTGTTGGAGGGACACGTGTGAAAATTTTTCTTTTGCGTCGCCACCAAATGACAAATCGAATTACAAGATAAATACTGGATTTAAATTGGTTGTTCTGAGGTGCAAATAATTCATTCGAGCCGAGAAACAAACTAATTGGCACACACGGATAGTCTCCAAAACAAGGATGTAGAAACCCTCCCTGCTGAGAAAAATC
This sequence comes from Gymnarchus niloticus, assembly GCA_009936485.2. NCBI lineage: Eukaryota > Metazoa > Chordata > Actinopteri > Osteoglossiformes > Gymnarchidae > Gymnarchus > Gymnarchus niloticus. The sequence continues at coordinate 14,630 of JAACJT020001326.1, read as the reverse complement.
ATTAAAAACCATTAGAATCACAAAATAAATCCATTCGGAAACCACAAATACCATTAAAAACAATGGTTATTTAATGGTTTTTAATGATTTTCTAATACATATAGTACTCAACTAGCTCGTTACAATGGATCTGACAGCTAATTTCCACAGATTTCCCCCATGAGGATAAGCACATTTTGACTTAATTTTGTCATTTTATAAACATAAACATAAATGTACAGTGGTCCATTTTTCTCAATGCGTAAACGGCTAACATGACAGTTGCAGGTAAAATCGCAACCATTAAAACGTGACATAAATCGCCCAGACAGCTACTTGTGACTAGAGTATTGTTAATATTTTATACAGTCGGGACGCGCAACAGTACAAAAGCATCGTTTCTCCACTTTGTGAAGAGAAGAATAAGCAGGATAGCAAATTAAAGCCCTGTCAGACAGGCCAGACGACGCTAACGTGTAAGACCGTGGTCTGTGCGGTCAGGACCGTCTTTCCCGGAAGTTCGTGTTGTAGTTAACAAAACGCAAACACCTTCACTGTTGCTCCTGTGCCGCAATAAACGACAGCATGCAATTTAGTGCCTGTTTATTTTGCAAACAGCGATACGGAGGACAGATTGTCCACCCTACGTTATAACATTAAGATGGCTCGACCTCAAAAGGTAGGTTGCTGAGAATTACGTTTTTTCCATACGCACTATTATAATTCGATCTACTCAAATGTGTGTCCAAGTCGGAACCCGAAAAATCCGTGTTTTTGATACGAACACTAGCATTTAGTTAAAATATTGTACTGCTTTCTGTTATTATCTTCATGTTGTTGATGGTGAAATAAGGCATTTAAACGCAAGGGGAGAAGAAAGTGGTTAACTGCAGTTTTTCTGCTCCAAACATCGATCTGGATGGGTATCGTGTTGCGATTTCGTCGTGTTACAATTTCCCCAGACTGTCTTCTGGTATATTTATTTATTTGCACATAACCTATTTAATAAAACCGCGAAGGCTATTATTACACATTGTAATGACTTCTACTGGCGTAGCTTACTATTTCAGATATAGCCTTAATAAAATGACATTTAGAGAATTTACCTAGTTAAATTGGTTTCAAAACAGGAGGAATATTTATTGCCTGTGAAATGACAACACTTGTATGAAAAGAAATAATGCAAGCCAGTGAGCTACATACAGTATAAATACTTGTCAACTTGTTCTACCCCATAACTAATGCACTGTTAGTGCTATCGGTGTGCTGGGTATTGGGCTGAGCGTTACGATGTTTTTGTACACTTTTGGTATTATACAAATACAGAAATGGAAAATTCCTATGCTAGTTACATCAATCTATGCCTACTAATTAATTTGGGGTGTGATTATCCATCCTCTTAGCTTGCTTTTGACACCAAGCTTAATAGAATGGCGAAGAACCTCAGTGAGGCGATGAAGATTCTAGAAGATGACCAAAGGTGCCTTTTCCCCTTCTTTAAATCATTTGCTTCTGTCAGTTATGGACAATGTGTAAGACTGCCTTTGCTCTCCAGTGAAGCATCTGAGAAACAGATATACACCCGGAGACACATTCCTGGACCCTTACAGCGATGGTAAGTTAGGTGACATGGTGTCAGATCTATGTGGATCATTCACACGCTTGTTCAAGGTGTCTAGACTTACATTCTGTCCCAGGTGTATAAAAAAAGTGCCTAATTTTATACCAGAAAACTGTCCACATCACATTTTCAGAACCCTCTGGAAAGTTCTTCTTTAAAGTTGTTTTCTCATCCTTCAGCGGCCAAGATGCCACCAGGATCCTACAGCTGGTTCAGACACTCTTGTGTGGAGAAGAAGCAGAGGGTCGTCGGTGGTAATAACAGTTCGCTGTCTTGGGTTTTGAAGTATAATCCTCACACAATGGGAAACACTGCTTTGTAATTTAATGGAATCTCAATGCATTTGAGTTGCACATTCTTCCAGTATGACAAACAAACAGCAAAGGTGTAGTATGTTGATACCAGTGCTGTGTCTGTCCGGCAGGATGCACAGTGTCAGGGAGGCTGGTTATGTGGCTCTGCTTGGGCAAGGCCTGGTGGCGTACACCTCTGTGTTGGACCGGGAACAACAGAGACAGCTTGCCACTCGGGTCCTGTCAGACATCACACTCTGGCTCTGCCGACTCTTCAGGTAACCGAGTGCAATTGTCTTTTTGTATCATTGAGCTGGATCATGAAGGTTTTGCTTCTGTTGCCATCGAAGAGTTTGTTTTAATGCCTGAAAGACTGTTACTGTGTAAGTCCTGTTGCTGTTTCTCGCTATGTCGCTACCTGATTTCGCTTGAGGACTGTAAATCAGAAACAAATCATCCCTGTCTTGCCTTGTTCTCACTTGGCACTACATTGGAGAAAGGACACTAAGAGTTGGGGCCTTTAATTACGAGGTCTGCAACTGTTTTCACTACCTGTCTGCTCTGATTTACACCTAAAAAGCGCACCTGCTGTGCAGCAAGTTTTCTCAAACCTACATCCAACCGGTGCATAAATATTGTCCATTTAAGATACAGCATAAAGATTCTTCAATGAGCATGGTGAAGTATTGAAAACAAACAGGTTCACAACGTGATCAGCTGTCATTTTTGTTTGCAGGTACGAAAATGGCTCCGCTTGTTTCCATGGGGATGACAGAGAGGGGCTTCTTAAAGTGTGTCGCCTTGTTATTCACTCACGCTATGAGGACTTCGCCACTGAAGGCTTCACAGTGTTCAGCTGCAGGCAGCCTGCCATCTATCAGAGTTCTGCCTGCAGGCCTGGACTCGGACAATACCTCTGCAGCCAGGTAGGAAACGGCTTTAAGCAGGCACACAGACTTTCTCTTTAATGAAACTGATAACGCTCACCAGCAATTAATCTTAAATAATCATCTAGAATAATTTTCTGATTGTTTGCTCACACCGCTGTTTGCTGCTTTAGTACAGTATGGTGTTAGAACATGAGTGGTAGCCTGTTTACTGCGAACTGGTCATGCAGGTTAGAGTTGTTGCAGAATTTTTTTTGTTAGTTAAAACTAAATTAGAGTAACTTGTTTGTATTGTGTGACTGTGAAGCAGGTTTTGTATGATTTCAAAATCAGTTAAGTGGCCTAATGTAAGTTATGTATAATCTGTTTCACATAGACATACATACTTACAAGATTTGGTACCACTTTTACCAAATAGTAAGATACATCCTTTTAATTAGTCAGTGTTTGTGACAGGATACGTTTCATCCTTTTAAAATGTTATGAAGAAGTAGACTGATTCATTAAAGTGTCAACATGGTCATTAGTGTGTGTGTGTGTGTGTGTGTGTGTGTGTAAGGGAGGCTGTAAATGAACGCATGTACAGAATGTCATCTTGATTGTTTCATTTGAATTTCAGTTTAAGAGCCACACTGTAGGATATGAGGGTTCATGATCTATTCTGGGTCCCCTTTGTTATTGTGTCACTGTGCTCAGTAAATGATTACCCTAAACTTGAAAGAGTGGTGTGTACACTGTGCTGTATGCTGTACTATGCCCTGTGCTGGTTACCTCATGCCTTGCCCATGGTGTGTACCTTGCGCTGGGTATCTCATGCTCTGCCCCGTGATGTATGTTGTACAGTGTCCCATGCTGCGTAACCCCTTCTGTGTGCCCAGTACTGTGGCCGTGCCTAGCGCTGTATGCTGTGCGGTACCCTGCGGTGTGTGGGAAATAAAGAAGGGATTGTGCTAATGTGTTGATATACTTACTCCAGGCCTCTAAACCTGATCGTTTTTGAAGTCATTATTTCTCTAGAGAACAAAATTTACATTACCTCTCTAGTTCTGGCCTCCCAGCTTATTTTGTTTCCAGTTTTTATTCCCTAATTGTTGTTTTTTTTCCTGTTTCTTTACCTTGTTCCTCAGCTGGGCCTGCCTTTGTCATCCCTCTATACTGTACCCTGTAATACTGCTTATGGATCTGAACACCAAATGGTAGGCCTAAGTGTATTTTTTTTTTTTGGCATTGACAGTATCCTGCATTTTGTTTTAATTAAGTTTGCTTTCACCCATTATTACTCTCAGCCTTTTCTCATCTGAATTTTTGGAGTTTGCAGTTTTGATATGTTTGCGCTACAATAATGTAGTTTTATTTTATAACTATAGGACACATCCCTGTTGGACAGGATCATTAAGGAAGATATGGAGTCAGGGAAGCTTCCTTTACTGTTGATAGCGAATGCTGGTCAGTGTGGAATCAATCTATTTGTCCTTTTGGATACAAATCTTGTGCTCTTCCTGCAATGTTTCATATATGGATGACCCTGTAGTGGATTAGTGATCAAGGAAGATGCAAGGACACATATCTGGACATTACTATAAAGAGTTAGAGGCAATGTGGTCTATGTTAGCCATATATTTGGTGTTGCTTACCTACTCAGGGACAGCTGGTGCGGGACATACTGACAGGTTGGACCATCTGAAGGACCTATGTGACCAGCACGGCCTATGGCTTCATGTAGAGGGGTGGGCGTTCTCCCTCAGGCACACAAGCCGGTCATTCCTGTCCCGGTTTGCCCCATAAACTTGTGTGAATTCTTAGTAATTCGTTCGAGTAAGAAATATAATGCAGCCCTGAGAGGTTGCAGAAGTTTGTATCTAGACGCTAGTTTTTGTTATAAGATGTGTATTATGAATGTACTGCTTTAAACAAGAGGAAAATATGTATTAGCAGACCATTTTTTTGTTTCAGAGTCAGTCTAGCAACACTGGCTTTGGGCTGTGTCACGTCTTCAGTTTTGGTATGTCCAAATGTTTCTTCGGACATGAAAATGCTTGAAATGTTGACGTGCTTTTCTACTAACATGACATCTGGATCTTGGCAGGCAGCTACTAGGTGTGACAGCATGACTCTGACCCTGGGGCCTTGGCTTGGGCTGCCCGCTGTGCCTGCTGTCACCCTTTACAGACACGATGACCCAGCCTTGGTATGCCAATGAACAAAAGCACACCGTGTAGCATAGTGGGCGAGGAATCTGTAGCCATCTCCAGATTGTTGTAGGTTCGAGTAATCATATCATCTTTGGACCCTTGAACAAGGCCATTAGCTGGATGCTGGGTGACCCTGGTCACTTACCACAAGCTCTCCTCATTTGTGCATCACTGAGGACAAAAGTGTCTGTCAAATAAATATAAAGAGGAAGAGACCCAGAGTATATCTGAGATTTGGATGCTCAATGCCTCTTTGTGAAATCCACAGAAGAGCTATAGAATATACGAGTACAGTATATATCAGACTTCAGTTTGATTTTTCTCAGTTTGATTTCTTTATTCATTTTGCCTTTTAGTCTCTTGCTGCAGGACTAATATCGAGTCACCCTGAAGAGAAGCTGTGTGCCCTTCCTCTTTGGATGTCCCTACAGTACCTTGGACACAGTGGCATTGTGGAGAAGCTTAAACATGCCTCAGAGCTGGTAAGAGGCTGCCATTTCTGCTTTCATCCAGATGCATGTGTACCTCATTTAAACCTTAACTTCTCATACTTTCAGAGTCAACGGCTCCTGCAAAGTTTGAAGAAGATGGCATCAATAAAAACTTTAGTAGGTTCAATTATTTGTTTTAACAATTATTGAATAAAATATATAATAACAGATTTGACATAATTTTAGTGTAGCAGAATAGCAGAAAATGTCAATGCAGGTGCATATATGGTGCCTTTAAAAAGTATTTGGACCATTTGAAAGTAAATTTTTTTTGGATTAAACACAATTCTTAGAAGCATAATTTTTTATACTTTTTTTAGTATAGTGAAATACAGTGCTTATAGTAGGACTCTAAATATGAATATCTGGGGGAGTCTCCTTCTGTTGAAGTACCTGCTTTAGCTTTCTTGGCAGAGTCGTCCAACAACCCTGGCCTGTTTTGGAATGCCTTTCGTCTGTTGCTCTAGGCAGATCTGCTCCAGGTCATTTCATGAAGCCTGTTGCCTTTTTTGACTGGGCCTCAGAGGAACTTTTATCTTTCTTTTCACTTGTTTTGGCCCTTTAAGCTGAATGCCAGGCATACAATGTCATGACATCATATCTTCAAGCATGACCTATATTAAGTTCATAGCACATGCAGTGCTATTTATTATGTGTAATCATTCTGTTTTTTCTCATCATATTTGGCTCTCTAGGCAGGCCGTGAGATGGCTGTATCTCACTAATGGCTTCTTTCTTGCCACTGCTGGATGGTGCACAGTTACTCTGCACTCAGCCCCTAGACTCAGGTTGCTGTTCATGTGTAACTTTTGACCTTTCATAAGCTCCCCTCAGCAGTCCCATTTTTAGTTGAATACCTCTGCCTTTCCACAGAACTTGACCCACTGTTACTCACTGGACTAAGAACCTTGAAGTAGATTTTTTTTTTTAAACTTTTTTCAAAATCTATATATTTGTTTCACTTGTAGCTGTCTGCTATTGAGTGGTCATTAAAAAGACATCCAACCACGGATCCCTGACCAAAATGAGTATTTTGTTTTTGAGTGTTCAAAATTTTGAGCCACCTGCACAAGAGATCAAATGCTTATGCAAGCAACGTGAAGCGGCTGATATTTAATTTTGATAATCTGATGAATTTTCACTTTACCGTGCAGAAGCTTGTCTTCCTAAGAAATATCAGTTTGTAACTGAAAGTGTTCTGAATTAAAGCTTAAAAGTAACCAAATGTGAAATTAATGCAGAGGTATGAGTACTTTTTAAAGGCACTGTATTTTCTGAATGAACTGGTGTTATGAAGGCGTTAAATGTTTAGATGCATTTGATACTGAATTTGGAAAGCGCTACAAAGTATCTAAACGTGGCATCATTGGTTCTTTATTGTCATAGTTTTAGGCAGCTATGGTACTTCTTGGGTAAATGTGACAAAAAGCATGTTTTCTGTTACCATTATCAGGATGACTTTGACAGGCAGATCTCTCTTCTTGAGGCGCTAAACCTGGTAAACCTCTAGAGTCCTTAGCAGGGAAGCTACATGGTGTTGTGGCCTAAGTGTGTAATCAATAGTGAGAATGGGTGCCTTGGTTTCAGGGCTTGGTGTCTCACTCCCCGCTTCCTCTTATCTCTGGGGGTTCTCTGTGGGAAGTCCTGGGCGCTCTCGTTCTGTCTATTGTAGGTGGGATCAACCCTCTACCCGCTTTTTTTCACATCTCTCCACCTGCGCCCAGTCCTATTCATGTTCACTCATTCAATTACTCGCTCACTCATCACTTATTCAGAAGTGCAGCATTTCAGACTTCGATTTTGTGTAGTGCTTCCAGCTCTTCTTATATCTGAATTTGAGCTGTCACCTCGGGAAGCCTTTCGATTGCTGTTGTCATTGGTGTATCTGTGGTGGGCTCCTTTAAGTTTAATAGCTTGTTGAAATATTGCTTCATAAATTTGCATATGTCTGCTTATAGTCAAATGTTCCTCGAAGACACTAATTTCTAAAAATTATGGTATAGGGCATTTTTGTTTCTCCATTATTACTGCCATCTCCAAAGGCAAAATGACAAGAGCATGTGTAATTCCAGTTTAAAAAGGAGAGCCAAGCTCTCTTGTCCTGGTTTAAGGAGCACTTAAAGGCTGCTTCAGTATTTTAAGACAGGCTGTGCATGACTTTGCTTGCTCAGTCAGGTGCCTCCAAACATCTGTCATGTCTGCATGTCATGAGTAAAGGTTGACCTGAAACTGGTATTGTCAGTTTAGCAGAAAAAAAGTGAAATTTCTTTTCCAAGGAAATATGAAGATGTTACAAGTTAGTCTTGTGATGAATTGCCTTTGAGAAGCATGCGTAATCAAGGCAGGGCCAGCATTGCTATCTTGTAATGTTTTCGACACTTCGGTTTACTCAAGCTAATTTCTTTTCTTTTCTGGGTCTTGTTGCTTTATAATATCTGTCACTGGAAGTCAGCATGACAAGCAGCAGTGTTGATACAGCAAAGCATATTGCAATTGTCTAAAACCGAATGGCTGTGTTCAAGTACTGTTCATTGGTTATCAGTCATACTTATTTTTAATCAATTGTTCACATGTGGTTAGGAAAACACATTGTCTTCACTTTGCCAGTGTATTTAATGACAGAATGTTTCACAGAATATTTAGATAAATCAAATAACTCATACTTCTACATTATTGATATTGCTTTAGACCACACTATATTCTTTCCATATCAGTTGCATGTACTGCATTTCACTCCATACAATTCTGTAACTTTTCCCATGGATAGAAAATCAATATTGTCATTCCTCTGCATGCCGTCACCACAGTGTCTGTTTTACCTTAAGAGTTTTCCTCAACTATACTCATCTGTTGCTGTGTTGCTCAGGTCGAAGATGAGATGAACTCGCCCATAGTTCTGTTTAAGTTCTCTCCAGAGAGTGGCGCAGGTGAGCATAGTCCATTTGACCCGAAATTGTTTGTCGTCTTGTGAGGATTGATTCAGATGTGTTGTTTTTCCAAATATTTCTCTTATTGCTGATTTAGTTAAGTCTTATCTAGTTTGCTTTCCATTTTTACTTTCAGTATCTAATGTGGATTCAGTGAATGTATTCTCAGAGAATGAAAGAGAATTTGAGGATACCCTCAACAGATGGGTTAGTCTTTTTTCTGGGACTTGTAAGTTTAAATATGATGATAATATTTGTATGGTAGCAATAACGTGCATGTTGGTAATAGTTGAAAGTGTAGTGCAGATGAACCTCATAAATAAGTACACAAAGGTTCATCAGCACATGTACGATAATTTGCATTCTGCTTGGCCACCATTATGATTTATTGCAATGTACTTTATAAACACTACATGAACATATAGTTAAATTGAATGTGAAGATGGTATGAAGGTCTTCTGTATGACTCTTCCTCTTTTCACTTTAATATATGGTTTTTTTTTTTTTTTGGTTTTTTTTTTTAAGAGTTACCCACATATTTGAGTCATTTTCCCCTTATAATTCGTAAATAACACCAACACATCATTCTCCATGTCTTATCTTAATCAATGATAATGTGTCCATTAAGCTTCTGGTTGCTTCGTCACAGCTGGCTGAACAGCTGGCACGGCTCGTCCCAGCCAGCGGGCTAGACATCGTCTACCTGGAGGACGAGGGCAGCTGTGTTCAGTTCAACCCGCTGATGACTTCTGCATGTTAGTAACACACGTGGTCACATATTACCCTTTGGAGGTGAACAGCAGAGACTGCTGTTGGCTTTTTGTGTGTCAGTTTATCTGCTGTGCTTTTGAGAGAATTCTGCAGTGTTTGGTGCCTCAGAGAATGAAATGACAGCTTTGACACTCTTCTGTACTACATCTCCATAGTGCTGGATACACAGGAGGGTGACGTGGATGCTGTTGTGGAGATGTTGGTCCAAATGGTGCCTCTTTTGCATGGGACCCTTTGTCTCAGGCACCATTTCAGGGAAGAAGTGTGCCGCCGTAGCAACCTTGCATATGTGGAGGATCAAAGTTGGCCAGGTCTGGGGGCTGTCAGGTGAGGAAATGGGAGAGTGATATGACAAGATGGAGAGAGACCGTGTGTGAAACAGACCAATCCCCATGCTGGTAGGTACGAGCCCAGCAGTGCCAGGTTGGATGGCAGCGAGAGGCACCAGTTGCTGGAGAAGATCAATGGTGACTTGCTAAAAAACCTGCAGGCTCTGGAAGGAGAAGTGGACATATCTGCTGGTATCATTCACTGTCCCCTTTTTCTGATTTGAGCATCTTGTTTTTTAAAAAAGACTATAATGTTTTGGCTCTCCCATTAGCTGTACTCCAGTAAACCAGATAAGAATTGTGCAGTCTGCCTAAATCACCAACTTGTTTTTTTACTTTAACATTACTTTAACCTTTCATAACAACAAAAAGCTCTCTTTCTTGTAAAGTACTTTAATTTCAAAAAATGAATTTTATTTTGACACAAGGGTTGAACATGTGGCCTCTTCCTCTTGATAAATCCATAGGTCCTGAGTTTGGTGAAAAGAAAAACTGTATTTTTGTTGGCATGACCACAGAGGACCTGGACGTGATGAAATTGGTAGATACCATTGTAATCATGGGAAGAGACATCGAAGAGAGCAACAAGGTGTGTGCTTGTGGTCTGCTGCTCACATATCTAGTTTGCCTTCTGTTCAGGGCTATATGTCATTTACTTGCTGGATGGGTGATGAATTACTTGCATAATGGAAGCCCACCTGTGCTGCATGTGAGCCTGACTAGTCAGGGTTATGCACTAATGTACTCTGGAGTTTACTTCATACAAGAGCTTCTGGCAGTGTTCAGAAAGCTGCCCCCGACTAGTTCCTCTTCGCCTCTTCCCCAGCTCTTTGTGAACACGTCAGAGATGGTGTGCAGGGGAATCCTGGAGGCCGAATTAGAGCTCCAGAAAGCCACTGAAGAGAAGGTGATGGGCCAGGTCTCTTGACATTTTTGGCTTTGTTTAGCTTGTTTAAAGATGTTCTGGGGTGTGATTTTTATGAGCATAAAGGAAGTCGTGTGATTTCTTCAATGCTGTCCCCCATAGGGTGTTTTACGGCAGGTGCCTGTGGTGGGATCCATCCTTAACTGGGTCTCTCCAGTCCAAAGCTTGACCAAAGGCTGGACTTTTAACTTGGGTTCAGGTACAAATTCCTGTGTAAGAGTTGGAAGTAGAGCTTGTAATTAAGACTGTGCTTAAGACTGACTTTCGTGTATCATTTTTCACAGGCTTGTTAAACTCCATAGAACACACGTACGTCATGAAGACCCTAGATGTCAAAGGGACACCTGCCATCTCAACATCCACTACCATCAAGCAGTCTCCAGGTAAGTGTTGTCATTTTATCAGCATGATTGTAAGCTGAAATGTGATACGACATATGTCAGGGTCACTTTTCCTAATCATGTGAACTTGGGCTCTCTTGTATCCTGCTTGCATTTTTTGAATATAGTCACAGTTGTTGGTGTAACTAAAATTTAGTGGAATAACCTGTAGGTACAAAATAGATCTTTGGTTCCTTTAGAACTTAATTGCATTCACTGAATTATAACTTAAAATCCAGGCAATTGAAGTGAACAGTTCAGGATCTGGGTTATTGCTGACTGGAAGCAGTTCAAGATCAGCATTTTTGCTGATTGGAGTGAACTGTTCAAAAATCCGTGTTTTCATGGATTAGAATGCATAGTTCAGGTTATGAGTTTTCACTTATTGGAATGGACAGAATCTGCATTTTCACTAATTTGGCAAAAAAATTCTTTTGAAATGATTGTACTGTTGCTGCTTATGAAATTCATCAAATTTGTCTCTTGTACTGTACTTTTTACTTGCATGTTAAGTCCATAATTATTTGGATAACGACGACTGTACACCACCATAATGGATTTGACATGAAGCCATCAAGATATGATTGAAGTGTAGACTTTTCAGGGGTTTAACAAAAATATTTCATTAACTGTTTGAGTTACAGCTATTTTTATGTATCGTCCCACTATTTGCAGAGGCTCAATAGTAATTGGACAAACATACACTGTAATTATAAGGATTATTTTCAATAATTGGATGAAAATCCTTTGCAGTCAATGACTGCCCGATATCTGGAACCCATGAACGTTACCAAATGTTTCCTTCCTTGAGATACTTTGCCAGGCCCTAAGTGGAAGCCTTTGCTTGTTGCTTGTTTGTGGGACTTTCTGCCTTCAGTTTTGTCTTCAATAAGTGGAGATCAGGCTCGATTGGATTGAGGTCATTGTGGAATATCCCGTTTCTTTTTCTTGAAAAGCTCTTGGGCTGCTTTTGCAGTATGTTTTCGGTCATTATCCATTTGTCCTGTGAAGCACCGTCCTATCAGATTTGCAGTGTTTGGCTGAATCTGATCAGATAGTATAGCCCTATACACTTCAGAATTCATCCTGCTACTTCTATCAGCAGTCACATCATCAATAAACACCAGTGACCTAGTTCCATGGGCAGCCGTACGTGCCTGTGCCATAACACTACCTCCACTATGTTTGACAGATGATGTGGTATAATAAACTGTTCCTTTCCTTCTCCATATTCTTCTTTTCTCATCATTCTGGTACAAGTTGAACTTGATTTCATCTGTCTAAAGAATCTTGTTCCAGTTCTGGCAAAGTCTAATCTGTCCTTTCTTTTTTTGCTTGTTACCAGTGGTTTGTACCTTGTGGTAAACCCTCTGTATTTACATTCACGAAGGTGTCTCTCTTTATTGTAGATTGATACACCTACCTTTTTCAAAGTGTTCTTGACCTGACTAGATGCTGTGAAGGGGTTTTCCTTTACCAAGAAAAGAATTCTGCGATCATCCACTTTAGTTGTCTTCTGTGGTATTCCAGGCCTTTTAGGGTTGCTGAGCGCGCCAGTGCTTTCCCTTTTTTAAGAATGTACCAAATTGTTGATTTGGCCACTTCTGCTATCTGTCTGATAGGTTTGTTTTATTTTTTCAACATAGAGATGGCCACCTTCACTTACAGAGAGAGCGACTTGAGCATTCCCATGAATAGCTACCAAATGCAAGTTCAACACTTGGAATCAGCTCCAGATCTTTTATCTGCTTAATTTGTCATGAAATAACAAGGGAACAGGCCATACCTGGCCATGAAACTGTCAATTATTTTTAAGCCTCTGAAAATGGAACATGGCTGTAACTCCTAAACGGCTAATGCAATATTTTTTTAAACCCCTTGAATTTAAACTGAAAGTGTACACTTCAATCACATCTTGATGGCTTCCTGTCAAATCCATTATGGTGGTGTACAGAGTCAAAATTACAAAAATTGTCACTGTTGAAAAACTTCTAGACACGACTGTATATGGAAAGGCTCTGGATAATGCTCTGACACTGCTGTTTCTACCACAGGAAATAAGCTTTTCAGCGCTCCACAGTAACCTCTGCCTCGCATAGCAAAGCCAGCTGCATGAGCAGTGTAGCAGCAGAGCATTGATTTCCCAGCTCCTGGTGAGAGAAGCCCTGAATGCACCTAGGAGGCTGGACAATAAGGTCTGACTTTGCTTCCGTGGGTCAGAAGAGACATGGACAGAACAACTGGCCTTTAAAAAAAGAAAGTGAGGTCAGCCAGCAAAAGGCAGTGGGTCAAGAGATGACAAGGGCAGGGAAGAGATGACATCCCTGTCACTAGACCTTAGAATAAGAAAAAGTGGCTCACGTTCAAGTAACTATGGTACAGAAGGTTTTTTGCAGCTCTATAAATTGTATTCAGATACATATTTAAAAGATATTTTTTAACAGTTCTAACCATGAAAGTGAATGTTTTAATGACAAAACAAGAAACAGTGGCAGCAGTGTATTATACAGACCACTGTTAGCATTTAAAGACAGTTCAGTGAAAATATGCACTGCTCAAGTATCACTGGACATGAGAAAGGATGACTACAGCACATCCCATGTTGTGAGAAAATCCATAGAAATCTTAGGATTTGGCCAAACCTGAACATCGTATGGCCCTTGAGTCAGATTCGGCCCTCAAGCTGGTTCTGACAGGCTGACTTGAGGTCCAAGACAAGCCCCACCAATTTTAATATCAAATAGGGCTGCACAGTTAATGTGCATTTTGAATCCCATATTTGAATCTCAGTTCATAGCCCTATACAATCTCATTCTTACAGGACGATTCTGCTGTGACTGCATTAGCATAGAGATCTGTTGTATCAAGTCAAAAATGTATTTTTCTCCCTAAAGATGATTTTATTGCAAAATGAAGTGACATGAGCTATGCCGCACCATGCTGCTAGTGGGCAGGGCCAAAAGCCTGAATCCCCACCCTCGCTAGTAATAGGGCATGCCATCTTATTGGTTGATACAAGTGTGAAAAATTCTGAATCTGCTCTGCATTGAATGAAATATACAGTACTCTGCAAGAGTCTTGAGCCACCCCTCATTTCTCCATATTTTGCTTCCAAAGAGCCAGACTTGTATTTTTTAATGTATCCTTGAGGAATAGTTCTCCAGGCTTCCTGTGTCAAAGAAACAATTTCTAGTCTTCGTTTCTCTTTACCTTTATGTAAAAGAAAACTAGTCCCGATGCGGACTTGGATGATAAGTTTTCTTTTTCCTAAGCAGATTAGTAACAGAAAAAAATCAACACACACATACCCGTTAGAGGCGCTAGGTGATGCGAGGCATAAGCACCCTTCTGTTGTTCTAACGACAGTTTATATTCTCTTCCCCTCATCCCTATAAGGGCATTTCAATTCTGATTGGTCGTTACACTGTATGATCAATACAATGGTCAGTACGTGGAGCACGTGACTTCCTCTAGAAAATGTCTGATCTATTTCAATCGCACCTCTGACAAATACCTTATATTACAAAAAAAAACAAACTATCACAAACTAAACATCAAGAAAATGAAACTGATCTAAACTAGCAACCCCACTTTAAAACTAATAAAACTAAAACATTGAAAAACAAAAAAGTGAAAATGAAAAATAAAAAAATAAAAATGGAAAACTATATCTTTGGATGCAACTTTTCCTCACACACAATCTCAATTTTTTTTTAAGCAACTCAGTTTTTAATCATGTACTTACATTAATATTTCAATTCAATTCAATTTTATTTATATAGCACTTTTAACACGGAGCACGGTCACAAAGCGCTTTACATAGTCCTGGGCCCAC
>JAACJT020001325.1:0-15517 GCA_009936485.2 Gymnarchus niloticus | reverse complement strand
AATAAATTTCCCTTAAAATGAACGGGTTCTGAAACCTTTTTCCTTTTATGTTCCTCCAGAATTTTGGTGGGGTGGGCAAGGGCAGTGTAACCCTTTTTTTTTTTTTTTTTTTTTTTTTTTTTGGGGGGGGTGGGGAGGTAAATCCGGATGTGTAGTGCCTTAATTGGATAAGCAGCTGCTGAGAATAGATGGATATTCTTCCGCAGAGCTGGCCTGCTGCAGATTAACTGGAGCTTGCTGTGCCTTCACAGCCACCGTTGTTAGCAAAATTAACTGCTGACGTTGGCCTTATATGGTAACTTCCTCAGGGCATAATTGCCCAGGCCTGCTGCATTTAAGGTTGGAAGATGGGGTTTTAAGAACGTGGAGTGATGTGATACTGAACTGTATGCCCTGTTTTGCTTGGTTCTTGTCTGTCGTCTAGTTAAAAAAAAAAAAAAAAAAATTTCTAGAAGCAGCTACGATAACTGCCGATTTGTGTCTCGGACTGTTTTTTTGAGTAGAGATGTGTTGAATGGTGGTGTAAGGTAGTTCAATATGTGTTTGGTCCCTGGTGATGGAGCACATCTTAACTCCACGCGCAGTACAGTTGGGGAGGTGTGTGAATTGGCCATGATTTGCTGGTTGCCTCTGGCGGTTGTGTTGCGATGGAATCTGGCAATGAGGTCTAGCTGTGTGTCTTTGCCTCAGTGTATTGTGGGAATGAGTCAGACAATGGCGGTATAAGAAGCGATTTGGGAATAAAAGACAGTGATTGAAAATGGTCTTGGCACTTAACTGAGTAGGTCCAAGTACACGGTGAGGGACAACTCATAAAATATTTACCTTCCTGTAGATCTCAAGACATTTTAGGGAGATTTAAAAGGAAAGGACAAGAATCGAATGCCAGAATAAATACAAGGCACCAAACTGGAAAAAATGTCAAAGCTAATTACTGCACTGCCATTCAGGAAGTTCTTTATTGGCCATGTTTTAAAAAGCTCTTTAAAAAGGCCAGTCGGCCGTATGTGGCGTGAGAGGAGATGCAGATCAACAATAGAGCTTTAAAAGCTGCAGTAGTAGAGTGGACCCACAGCCCTGTTAGAGAGAACACATCACTGCCACTTTAACTTGCTTAGTCAAATATTGTATTAACTGTTTATTTAAACTATATAGGCAGTCTGTGGAAGTTGCTAGTGTCTATCGGGGTGAGTGTGTAGGATGCATTGCTGGAGTGAGACCGACGAGGTTCAGCTGTGCTTTGTGGATTAATTAACAGAGAGAGAGGCCATTAAACAGGCTGGCCAATGCACAGTCCTTGTTATGTAACCACCTGATGGCATTAATGTGTCTGAGAGGGTTCTGTGAGCATTTGGCCGCGTTACGTGGACACTGGCAGCCGTAAAAGTTCCGTGTGCGGTCCAGTGGTGTGGTCCAATGACCTGAGCCGCCAGCCCGGTGACGTGCCCAGGTGTCCCTTTCTGTGGACTTTGTTTTTGCCAGTCCAGGTGGCCGCCTACTTTTGGTAGATCAATGGGTGCGCGCTGTCCTTGTTCAGAAGCGACCAGGGCTTCTCAATCATTGTTTGGCTTGTGAGTGAATTATTATCCCCTAACTGACTTGTTTAGGCCTGCATGGTAAAGGAGTGGGAGGCAGACCTTTGCGGCTTAATTTAAGTTCTGAATAAGCAGTGAAACAGCCTATGTAAAGCTATCACATGGACTCCCTGTTGGCATGAGCACCGCACCCTTATTTCTGCTGCATGTTGCAATGACAGCTTCCTAGGTGGCATTCAGATTAGGGCCTGTCTGTTTCCCCAGCAACGCCTGAGAAAGCTACCTTAACCAGACCATATCTCATGGTGGTATGAGGAGTGGTCAGCAGCTTTGACCTCTAATGAGTAGTTGTTTGGGATTATAACTGATGGTAAGACCTCAGCACGGCCCTGCTTGGCAAGATATAACTTGAGTTGGAGTGAATGTTGTTCTCAAAAATATTGGCTAAGAATACTAAAGACATTAGCTTTTCCTAACACCTACGGGGATATTGGTCGTCTTCAGTGTTGCTCGGACTCGAAAGAAGATGGGCAAAAGGCACATTGAATAATTTAAATGCTTTACTCACTGGCCTGTGAGCCAATAGCAGCGCCAGACCCAATGTCTGTTTAAATCTGGACTTGAATTCATGACTGGCCCAAAGTGCATTTAGTTATACATTGGAGTTTGGACTGAAGTCCCTGAAATCCTTGATCTTGGACTGTGCTGTCACTGAGCTTTAAAATCCCCCCGTGCAGCTCATGAAATGTGACAGGAATTATGAATGAGCTGAAACATGCGGGTATGAATTGGCCAATGTAGTGAGAGCGGGGACCTTGAGGTGAGGGAATTTCCACGCTGAGTCTGGAAATGTCAGTCAGACGACTTCTGTCGTTGTAGATGGCATCCCAAGGATGCTGTGGGTATAGGGGTGCATACTGATGGGTTTGAGAATGCTGGAGAGTTGGGCCCTGGTTGTAGGTGAAATGGAGGCCTACAGGGGTCAAAGTACTCAAAGGACATAGAAATGATTTGTAGAGGTTTTGACAAGATGGTTCAATCTTTCTTTGTGAGCAATAGAGGCAGAGTGAAGTCCTGGTGGTTTTGTTTTTACGAAGTATGGTGCCCTAGGAAGACCAGACCATTAATTGAATATTTGAGCTTGTAACAAAAGTTGCAGAAGAGTGTTGGTGTTCAGGTGGAGTTGGTATGTGTAGAAGTAAGGGAGTGTCGGGTTTATGGAAGCCAAGAAGAGGATAAACATGTATAGCCTGCTTTGTGTGAGCCTCTCAGAAGGATGGATTTCAGGCATTTGTGCGAGGGTCCTTCCAAGTCACGCAGAGTGCTATCAGAATGGCGTGAGAAGAGCACTCTGTGCTCTGGGTAGACCTTTGGGGCCCAGGGAGGTTCTGCTTTAAAGGTTGCCCCTAGCAACGTGCCTCAGATGAAGCCCACGGGGATGGCTGGGCCACAAACTCTGTGGCTGTTTGTCAGAGATAAAACAAACGCACTGGTTGAAGTTTGGGGCTTTAAAGCGTGTGTTTGGATGCGTGGGGACCACGGTGGCAGTAGCAGAGTTTAAAGCCAGTCAGTCTTTCAACCGTACAGATCCACTGTAACTCAGGTCTGCTTGTTACGAGACAAAGGGTCTGTAAATTTGATTTGCCAAAGGAGCGAAGGAAAGATGAGTTTGCTGATCCAATTTGTTGCTAAGTTTATGCACAGAGACTGCAAAGGAGGCCAAGCTTATTCCAAACATTGTTCTCTTGCCCATCACTGCCCGCAGGTCTTTTGACGGCCTGCATCTGAGGTGGTTCTGATGTCAGTTTCTGCTGAACCATATCTGGCCCAGTTCCCATGCTTCCTACAACTCTGCAGCCAATGTCAGTCTCTGCTGCTTCACATCTGGCCACTCTCAAGGCTTCCAGGGTAGCTTCTTCCGAAGGTTATTACTCGTCTGCCCCTTGGGTCAGTTTATCGCTGTTGGTTCTAACTAGCTCAGTTTGTTGATTTAAACCATGCACCATATTCAGTATTGTGAAGGGGAATTGAAAACTTCTGCAGCCTTCGTTCCAAAAGGGCTTTCAATCTCATGGACATTTCAGTGTTTAATGTTAATTGACGACAACGATAGTAATTAAGTTATGTCTCAGGTCAAGGAATAGACCCACTAAAACAGGTTTTGTCTCTTGTCTAACTATAGCTGTTCTCACTGCTGAATTAAAGTGCTGTTCTGTCGCATCCAGTGTTTTTGTATCCTTTGTATTCAATCATCAGTGGGGGATGGGATCCTTTATAAAGGAGAGCAACTTGCTGTGCAGTAACAGAGCCTGGATATTGAGCATGTCGGCTTGGAGCTTTCTGTAGAAAATCTATACTAATTGGGCTGTTTGGCGCTTCATGTGGCCGTTTTATGGACTTCCTCATTCAAAACTTATTGAATTTGGTCCAATTTGTGGACTGCAATAAAATGGAACACGAAGCAGCTCCAGTCTCGCACCAGTCGGCAGCCCACCACCCAAAACCGTTGGATTGAACATTTTGAAATGTCAGCGTTTAATTTGGTTTACGGTTTACTCCATGGGCCGAGTGTGAAATGCTTGTGCTTTTTGACAGACGGTGCTCTAACAGGCATCATGTGTTTATCCATGTAGCGTTCCCTAGGTGACCCTAAGGTGGAGACGGGATCGGGGGAGGGTCACTCTGTGCACTTAGGCTACCACTGATAGAGTATTATGACCTGACTGGAAGTTTGTTAGCACCATCAGAAGAGAAACTGAACTTTACAGCAAAACTCCCCTGAGGTGTTGGCCATGCTGCTGCTATGGCAACTCCCAACACTAGGAACATGGGTTCAGGAGCACCCAAACAGACTGCAGCCATTGACAGCCACAATGGTCAACCGAGGACCCACATGCAATGCTGCAGTGGACCTCTGACTGCTCTTGTGTAAAGAAATTGGCTGTGTATCAGGGCTCGGTGAGGCTTCTGGTTAACACCAGAGTCGTTGGCTGTTGTTTTTTTTTTTTTTTCCTCCAGTCACATCAGGGAGAATGACCCCTTCTGGGGTAACAAGGAGTATGATGTACTTTGGAGATCCTGCACCTTTTTACTTCTGGAATTACCAAGTGTTAGTGTTGTTCAATAGCAATACTATGTTTTTGTTCCACATTTGGTCAGTCTAGCTGTGACAGGGTGCTTCTCCATTGCCTAAAACTCTCCCTGGCCCCTCGGTCTCCTGCCAGGTGTGATTTTTACTTTGGAATACCTCTTTGTTCCATTGCTATGGATGAAGTATCGACTTGGAGATACTTACAGCCATGAGGTCTGGGGTGCTTTTTATACATGTTGGGCGGGTTGAGGGCTTCAGAGAAGCCTCAAGTCTCCAAGGTGAAATTCCAACAAGATTGCCTTTTTTTTTTATGCTGGGGACACCCTATTACCATACCACCTCGTTCCACAGGGCTGTAAGGATGATGCTGATGTTCCAAGCAGCCGTGATGAAAGATCCGCATTGTACTGAGGTGCCGTATATGGTGTTTGTATCTCTAGCTCCCTAATGGGTCT
This sequence comes from Gymnarchus niloticus, assembly GCA_009936485.2. Taxonomy (NCBI): domain Eukaryota; kingdom Metazoa; phylum Chordata; class Actinopteri; order Osteoglossiformes; family Gymnarchidae; genus Gymnarchus; species Gymnarchus niloticus. Next base: position 10,436 of record JAACJT020001325.1, on the reverse strand, counting down.
CAGAATACCAGACCTGGCAGCAGAACCACCTACTGAGCTGGGTTCTGGACTTTGTGTTTCAAATTTGTTAGACCCAGCTGTCAGTGTGAGTTTTAGCACTAGTGCTAACAGAACATCCACTTGGTCTTCTGAGCCCTCTGCTATAGAGACTGTAGAGCCCCCAGAGGGCACTCATGCCGATTTGGGAAAACGCGTTTGATGCCTACCCAGTGACAAGGAGCAGGGCTGGGGTTAGTTAGAACTGCTGCCTGAAGACGACTCATACGGCTCTGTACCTTTTTAAAAATATCATTTTATCTTCTATCAGAACTTGCTGCCGTGCCTGTCTTCTGGTTTCTGCTTGCTGTTCTTTTCCATGCCGTTTGAGTCCAAGGCTTTGAGGACCAGTTCAAATGCTGCCTGTTTTCAAGGCGGGAGAGGCTTGCACTGACACACAGTTCTGTAATGTGACCCCTATCCTCCGTTGATAGGATGCTAGGAGTGTGAAGTAAATGTATCAGGAGTGTGACCCAAAGGGCCATGAGAGCCTTCGTTGTGTGATTGAGGTCCTGGTTTCTGCCCATCAGTTTTACAAAACGGCTTGGTTTAGTGCTGAGTGAACTAGTCCAGTAAATAACAGGTCAGGCCCTTCAACGTGTTGATGGAGTCTCCTAAGGATTGTGTTTATTAGGTGGGAATGTGGTTGAAAATACCAGTATTAAGTACTTTGCTGGTCTGCCCACAATTTAGGGCGTGGGGTTAAAATTACGCGTGTATTTGTTTTTACAAAAACCAGAAGACTTTGGGCTGATTTTCATCACATTTAATGAATTACGGCAGTCCAACTGGACTGGGCTTTAAAACATGAAATGTTTCAATAGTCTTTAAGCAGGCTAGCGTTCAAGTATTCATAAGAAAGCAAACATTAACTTAGGATAAGGTCGGATGGGGGTCACTGCGAGTCTTGTACACACAATTAAATCCCATATTTGGTGTGCTTAATGTTGCCCCTGGTGGCTATGCACTGAAGCACAGTTAACACACGATGTTGCAGGTACTCTGTAGGAGGAGCCTGACTTGACTGTGGTTCCATGGTCCTCTGTAACTCCCTGCAAGGAAACGAGGAGCACCCAATGGACACTTCCTCATGTCTGTGCCTTCAGCGTGCATCCATATGAGCTGAGGACTGGGGGGGTGTGGAGAAATGTTATCTCCTTCAGTAAGTGCTGGCTTATCTTGTCCCTTGAGATCCGGTGGGATCTGCCTTGTGTTTGCCTAAATCTCAGAAGGAAAATGGTGGATTTCTGATTTGTGGGCTGCTGCAAAGTGGTAGATTATAGTTGGAGGAGCAGGATTAGGGGGATCTTGTGAAATTAAAAATGTGAGATTAGCGACCTGGTGATATGAGCGACTGTTTCTGATATCTGGGTTTTATTGAAGGTGTGTCATGTTAGGAAAGCCTAACACTTCGCTAAAGAACCAAGACCTGCCCCTCGACGAAACACACAGAGGACTGTGCCGCATTGAAGCCGGAAAACCACCGTTGAATTGAACTTCTATTTAAAATGGTATTGATTCATAATTCTTTGTACAATTTTTTTTGCTCGGGGGGGCTGCTGACAAGTAAATAGCTCGTTAGTGTTTGTTGGGGTCTTGCAGGGTGTCTCAAAGCCCTGATGGAACTGAGCCGGTAATGATATACTCAGGCATGCTGGAAAATGCGAGTGGGGTGACAGCCTCTCAGGAGAATGCCTACTCTGGTGTTCAGAGAGACCTGCCTCTGCAGGGCTGTAGCACAGATGCAGTTTGAACCTTTTGTACCGAAAGAACCGCAGGCTTGGACCTGTGCAGTACTGCTTCAGGTCCACTGAGCTCTAGAAGTCCTGTGTGTCGACCATTTGTCCTGGTGGCTGTGTGGTGCAGCCCCTTTGACATGATTTTACGTGGTTTTTGGCATTACTGGGCATAGCTGAACCAGGTTCGGGTCTCTGGCTTTGCCTGTGCAGCAGAACCACGGATGGGCCGACCTGACTGCCGTGGCAGCCTGTCATTTCCTCTCTGGTGCCTGGAAGGGTTCCGCCCTCCCCGCTGGATTTCCCTATGCCCTGCGGGGTAGCATCCGAAATGCCTTCCGCTGTGACTGAAAAACAGTGACGTCACAGCGGCCTCCGACGGCTGCAAGACTGAATATAGGCTCGCAAGAGGAGACAGAATTCATCATCGCCGCGAAAGGCAGCTGTGTCGGCCCGTCGGGTCCTGTTTGGGATTCCGATCACGCGGGCAGGAAGCAAACGACTCTGAATTTCAATCCTGACTGATACCAGAAGAAACCCTGCCCACTAAGAGGGCCGGTATCAAATGCTAGTTAGACTGGTGACTTGTGTGACTCTGTTTCAACAGCACTGTGCCCATAAAGTGTCAGTTATGATATTCACTTCATGATGTTCTAATGGTGTCCTGCAGCTTCTTGTAACCACCTGCAGGGCAGCGGGGGGGATTGCAGAAAATTTCAGAGCATAAATGAATTACCTTAGCATGTATCAATGTTTATATTATTAATAACATTTGCATATGTATGCCTGTAACAGACGTTTTAATACTGTATATTGACAGCCTTGGCCAAAAGTACAATGTAATATTATATTCGAATGTGGACTAAATATTTTATGAAATGCTAATTCCCACGTAAAGACTTCGTCCGCAATGGGCTTAATTTGATTTCAGTAATCCGCAAGTCCATCCATCCATTTTCCTAACTGCTTAATCCTGTTCAGGGATGGGGGGGGGGGGCTGGAGCCTATCCCAGGCAGCTTACAGCACAAGGCAGGGGACACCCTGGATGGGGTGCCAACCCATCACGGGGCACAATCACGCGCACACTATGAACAGTTTAGCCGTGGAAATCTGCAAGTTTCTTTTTAAATTGTTTGCAGTTGTGAGTCGGTCTCTAGTTCACATTTTCTCTTGAACTGCCCTTTTGTAACTGCTGCTGTGACAGATACCCAGTCTTCTAATCAATGTTTTGGCCCTTTGCTGTCACCACATATAACTGCTATCAGCGTGTCAAAAGCGCTCCGGCGTGCGTGTCTTCTGAGTGTCCTCTCTTCCTCCATCTAAGCATCACAAAGTCTTTAGTTTAAGAAAAGGAAAAAAAACTCTGGATAACTTCACCTCTTGTGGTGATTTCATCTTCCCTGTAGATTCCTTTTCTGCTGACTTGTGGCGAGGTCACAAACTAATTATCTGACATTGACGAGCCTGTTTGACCACACATATCGGCTGATCCTTCACTGAAGGGTGGCACCAACATTAAGTGTCGTACCACTGGTAGCTGTGACCTGGGCAAAGAATATGGGACTAGCGAATAAGATGTGTTGACCTGAACCGTTGCTGTGTGTTTGTCAGACATGTGTGAGTGTCAGTCCATGGTGCCTGCATGCTGCTGGGAGTTAAACCATAAATGGACACAATGGAGGATGATACAGCCCCCTCCTGGCCAGGAATAACAATGTCTTTCTTGGCTGACTTAAAAGTGGGGTGTAACACTCTCAGGATGGAACATATGGACGTGTTCCTTCAAAAACGAAATTGGTTTATCAGTCGGAAACATATGAGGCTCAGCGACTAGCGGTCAAATTCCGGTTCATTTTGGGACTGGATTTATTCATGGTTGAAATGACAAGGGTGACTTGATGTTATTTCCAAAGTGTCACCCATTCTGGATCACGGTTGCCTGTGAGTGTTTCTGATTTGACCGTCATGGTACCATCAAGTATCATCTGTGTGGGGTGGGGGGTGGTAATTGGCCACAGCTGAGGGTTATCACATACTAATGAGTGATTGCTCCCAATGGAGGTAGGCCGCTTTAAAGAGCCAGTTCAGATAGAGGTGCTGGTACTCAAGAGCATGCCTTTGAACGACAGGACAGGTGGAGAATATCCAGGCTGGAACAGCGTGTGCGTAGTCAGGAGATATACTTTTGTGCTCACTTAGGAGCGATAGAAGCTCCGAGTTGTTTTCCTGTTTCCACAGCACATTGGGCAGGCGGTTAGTAGTTTTTACAGTTTTCACCATGAGAAGAGTGCCTGAGACAGCACAAGGGCAGAAATACTCTGATCAATTGACGTCTCTGCTTGATTACTCGCTCTTTTCAGTGATGGCAAGCATGTCTTGACAGAGGCAGGCAGCCGACGACCATTTCCGTTTAACTTCTTTCCAAAGTTGGTGCTGCCAGTGTAGAACTCGCTGAGCAGATGTTTGTCCAGATGAGGTGTGCTATCCTTCCATCAAATGTGTTAATCCACCCCCCTCCTTCTCATACATCACTCAATTTTGCAGTGCAAATTCCCAGAAATCTGTAAGGTGATATTTAATAAATGCACTGACATTGGGGAAGGTGTCCAAGATGCCCCTCTACATTAGGATGTTGTACAGAATAGCAATATAGTATTAATATGCTGCTTATCTGGCCATTTGCTCATGGAACAGCCTGTATGCGTCATACTCAAGGCTCCAACAGCTGAGCCCCTTCCCTTTTTTTGCGAGCTGCTCCTGGTGCACTGGCGGTGACCTTACCAAAGCACTGTGACACTCACCCTGCTCCTGTTACTCCAGGATTTCCCAGCTGGGTTTCATGGCCACAGTGTCCTCGCATGGTGCAGCTACTTGAAGTTTCTCTATTTAAAGAGTAAAGTATTAACATGAGCTCTGTTTTCTCTCGTTTGCACCAGTATGATCCAGTAGAGGGAAGCTGGTTCCTTCTCCAAGATGGCTGGTACCAGTCAGAACAGTATAGTCATCTGTGCAATTGACCCGAACCATTTATGGTGTAAACCGACTGTTAAGCCCCAGCGGAGAGGTAGAATACGTTTTTGCTTTTTATAAATTTTTCCAGCACCGACAATTTGTCGGTCCCCATGGAACAGAAGAGCAGCTTCTCAGCGCTGTGGAAACTGCTGGTTTTTCGTCGCCAGCCTGTGATGAATCTGGAAGGGAACGTTCTGTTATGGCAGTAGCATGCGATGCATATCGATGTGTGTTGGGGGGGGGGGGGTGCTGAGCTTGCGGCAGCAGCAGGCACATCCATCATGCAGACATAATAAACCTCGTGAACAGAAAGGGACAGAGAGATTTGAGGTGGCGGGGCCGGGCGGGGGGGGGCATCAACTTGTCACTGTGCCTTTCTGTTTTGTTTTTTTTTCTTCCTAAGCTGAGGTATACTTTGGCAAGCGGGTGCCTTATGTGAAGAGGCTACATGTGGCATTGTCGCCACAAAGTGCGTGGAGAACAAAGGCAGCGGTGTGGCTCCACTCGAGTCGAAGAGCTCACTGATTAAGTCCTCAGAGGAAGTTGTCATTTTTGTACTTGTGGTGGTCCTGATGTTCTGAGGTGGGTGGGCCCTTCTTGTGCATCTCAGGACCACTGTCTATAACTCCAGCTGCTGTAATTGGTCTGATCACATTGTGAGCGCATCCTAAAGATAAATAAGCCTCAACCGAGGCCAACGCCACCATTGATGAAGATGGACCATCTATTCATCTCAGCCTGTCTGGTGTGGTTCATGCGGTCGAAGCTATAACACGAATTCGTGACCGTATGAACAAGCAAACAAGTTATGAAGTCAAAAATGACGAGCATATATGTGTGATCGAATAGTGCTGCTGAAATGCCCTAGGTTATTATTTATGTTTTTGTCATCCTGCACGATGGATGCACACAAGAGCTTAGCAGGCTCACAGTTTACGCACTCCCTGGGCCGTGAAACGCTCCACAGATTGATGCCACAGGACAGACCTCTGTTGATCTGAATGTGAGCCTCGACATCTCCGCTCCAGCGGATGGCAGTACGTTTCTGCAGCCTTGCAGGATTGATGGAATCCCCTCATGGCTCCGGCTTATACCAGAGTGTGTTTCCTTTTCCCCGTTTTATGTTGAGGAATCGAAATAATAGCTTCTCAGTCTGAACAAGTTTCTGTGTGGACTGAAAGGTGATTCCACATCTAACGGAAACCACTGTTAATCTCACTTTTGTCTATTCTCCGTCGTATTAGTTTTAACACAATGGTGCTGGGTAATTAAATTTATTCTAGCCGACGTCTTTGACTTGCATGTGGTTCCTTGCAACCAGACATAATGAGTTTCTTTCTTAAATCTCTTTCTCCAGAATTAATATTTTCTGAGCTGATAATATGATACAATAAATCCTCCCCACCTTCCCAGGCTGGAAATTAGTTTCTCTACCTCCAGTTCATGGTGTTCATTGACATCCAAAAAGTATTTGTATCGCGTTATTAAAGTGGCTTCCAAGGTAAATGGATCTTCTCTAACTTCCCAAGAAGCACATGTCTCAGCTCAGGGACGACTCATCTTAGCATAAAAACAGTCATTTGGTATCTGTCGGTGGGGTTTTTTTTTCCTCCCCAGAATTGTTCATAAGATATCACTGCCCTCAAGGTTACCAGGATGGTTGTTCTCGGTGCCACCCTATCACCGCCTTCTTCAGGCCTACAGGTAAGGGGCCTTTCTGTCAGGTTGTCAGTGGAGGGCATTATTTCCCCAAGGAATCAGAGTTGAAGACCTAATTAGTATACTCGAGTGTTCTCCTACAGAGACTTTAAAAACTCACCCCTTTAAATTTTGCAGCAAATGTCTTTTTTTTTTTTTCCCTGGGTCTACAGCAGTCTGCTGTATTTTGGGTTCTGGTCCAGCTATTGGGGTCTAATGTAGGGCTCTGTTTCTTATCCAGATATCAGAGCTTCACGAAGAGTTCTGGTTCAGGTCCAGCGATCAAGGCTTAATGAAGGTGCATGAAGGCTGGGTTGAAGCCTCCTGATGTTCATTTATGCCCCACTTTCCGCTGCTTCACTGGGGGGCTGTGCAGTCACAGCTGACCCACACAGAGACATCCTCAATGAGCTGCTCCCAGTCGGGACCCTCAAATGGAAATTCAGGCTCCAGGCTGAAGATTTTCCTGGAGTTTCATGGAAATGCAGTTCCAATCATTCCAAGTACTCTGTCAATGGCTTGTGGTGTGTGATGAAAGTTTGTTCTTCCAGACTGAATTTCACCTCTGCTGTGGTTCTCATGGGGTGGGAAGTAGTGGTATCACAAAGGATACACGGCCATATTCTGAGAAACCATAGGCTCAATAATGCAAATGAGCACATCCGATATCCACTTGGGGCTTGTGCTAAACTGTTATTTGTGTTAGCATCCATAACTTCATCCTCCAATCAGCTCAATCTGTTTTTAAAACCGGTGGATTTCATAGATTTTCCTTCTGTCTGCCCGACCGTCTAATCAGGAGGGAGAAATCCTAAAGACGGCGAGCGCTCTGAAAATGACTCATAACAAAAATCGATGTGCCGAATTGTTCTCTGCTTTTCCTTTTGCACTGCAGGGGTGACTTGGCCTGGAGGATATTTGGTGCCATTCCCAGTGATCTTGTTTAATTATGATTCTGCTTTCTTTATGGCCCGGCCACATTTTTAAATGGTGTAGAACGAAAGCTGAAGGTGCTGCCATATTCCCAAGTAAAGTCCTGGTAACTGGAACAAGGAAAGAGCATTTTTAAACGTGAAGGATGGAGTGAACTTCTGCACCTTTATAGAAGCAGGGAATGGGCAATAACACTGTTTAATGGGCCACTTCGTCCACCTTGTCTCACAGCCCTTTTTTATGCTGTGCGAACGTTAATGTGACATTAATATAACTTAGACGATGTCACCGCTCAATTCAGTTGATGATAATCCAATGTAGCTTTTTTTTTTTTTTTTTTTTTCCTTTTACTGCAGGTGGCAGTAAAAAGACTTTTTCTCTAATCTCAAAGTCTACTCACTAATAAGACTCTGGGCAGCATCACCGTTCTGAGCTCTGATTGGAGATAAGTTGGGGTGGGGGGGAGGGTGTAGTAACTCCAGCAAATAATGAATGGACATGAGTCAACTTGAAAAGAACCTCATTTACTGAGAGGAACTACTTCTTAATGCAGAACACAAGCTCACTTTCCAGCTGTCGATTTACCTCTTGGTTTCCATCTACCTCCCCCACTTGCATACCATACACGACTAGCATAAGCCAGACAAATGAAAAGCGACGGCAGGAAAAACAACAGAAAAAGTAAAACAGAAAATATCAATCCACTTTAGCATGGGGGGCATCGTTGTTTCGGCAAGATATTCCTATGAGTTTGAGTTGACTTAGCTGGAGTACGGCAGGACCCGCGTGATGCATACGTCCTTCCGATGGAAGCTCTTCACACGTTGAGAACTAATTGTGTGTCTCCCTTTGCCCTGAAAGTGAAAATGTGAGAGGAACCAGGAAAAAGTCAATTTCAGCCTGATTTATTCAAATGTGACTTTGCCAGACAGATCCCTTTTGTAATTCAGGTGACTAAATACATTAGAACGTAATTAGTGAATATTTTGAGGCAAAAATTGGTGTGTGTAAGCCAATGTCCAGACTTTAAATTGCTTTCAGTGTGTACCTGGGTGAGTGACTGTACCTTGCAATGGGTTAGCACCCCATCCAGGTTGTCCCCTGCTTTGTACCCTAAGCTGCCTGGGATTAGTTTCAGCCCCCCCCCCACAACTCCGTGTAGGATGAAAGCAGTTTAAAATGTATGGATTTGACCACGAAGGAGGCTGTGTAGAGTGTTGTTCCTCTATTTGCGATGCTTAAACTTTTATTAAAATGAGATTAAATGTGTATGGTTTAAATAAAGCAGTTTTCCCCAAGAATGTCAAGATGATAGTGATTCTCTGGAAACATTTCTGAAATGTTTTTCTACCTAATCAAGCCGATTTGAGGTGCCAGACCATGAGTGAAGTAATATTTATGAAGCATTTTAAGTGAAATGGAGAATTCACCCATTCTCCATTGTGCTTAACACTTATGAGGACTTTAGAACAGCAGTACTGCAGCCTTGTACACGCAGGTTGTGGGTTCAAATCCTGCCTCTGGATTGTGGACTCTGTTTCACCACGTAACAGCACGTGGATTACAGTAGGTCTGTCAGAATTTCTATGTGAGTGGTACCAAACTACTTCTGAACCACCATCTTGTCCAGGGTATCCCCTGCCATGTGACCTGTGCTTCCTGTGGTTGGCTTTTATCTTGTGTGTAACTAACATTTCAATCCTTGTCACCCTGTATAAGCATTTGCATGATGGATAGCTAGGATTTGTAGCATGCTGGCACATTGCTTATTTTATAGGCAATTTTGCATGAAATCAATGTCTGTAAGCATTTAATATATAAAGTTGCTGTGAACATTTGGGGAATACATAAGGTTGAACAGGCATCTAATTTCCTATACACAGGCATCTAACTGGGGAGTATGTTTGGACATGACCTGTAACAGATATTAAAAAGGAAATATGGCTGATGGTAGAAATTGATTCTACTGATGGGGTTAGTGTGGAGCTGGGGTGCTTCTCTGGAGGCCATGCTTGCAGTCTATGTACCCACAATGCACCGCTCAGTGCTTGTCCAGACCTGGGGCATCCCTGTCCCTTCCATGCTGGGTGTAACACCGTGTCTATATTTGTAGAGGTCCGAAGGTTAATGGCTTTCCGGAGCATTATACATGTCAAATGGAAACTTTCACACTCAGCAAAGCTGAGGTGAGCCATTCATTGGCGCAAAAAAAAAAAGCACGTAATTGGTCGACAGTGGCTGGAGAGAGACGCAAGTCACACACACACACACACACACAGACTCACAGGAGTGCACTCGCTGAAGCACTGCTGAAGTCGTATCCAGTTCTGTGTGTGCTGGTTACTTTGAATAATGGTGTTCTGTCATGGGGCTGAATTTTAATGCCAAAAGGACAGACTATATATCCTGCTTGGATACGCTGCTGAATTTCCGTGAATAATGGATTTGTAACAGAAAGTGTCAAGGACACTAAAATCAGCCGGCTCGTGGTGACCAAATTTCATCAAACTGATGAGCTGGATAGTCTGTCTGTCTGTCAGAGGTACTTCAAGCACACCAGTCCTAGGACAGATGTCCTGCACCTGTGCCAGGGGGTCAAAGTGTGTTTATGAAAACCGATAATGAGTATCACTAGTTTCACTATAAATATCTTTAGACATTTTATGCTGATACTTTAGTACCAAGATAACTAATAACTGCAGTGTAAATGGGAGAGGAATTAAACGAATGTCTAAGGGTAGCAAGCACGTTCAATTTATATTTTAAAGGCTGCTACTGCCAAGTGGACGCACTTTGTGATTTTTATCTCCCAAGTCCCACTGCGTGACAAGCTGGTCTTAAAGATGCAGTAACGGGGGGGAAAAACAAAAACGTATGAGAAATGTCTGAGAACAGAGCTGCAGATCATCACCCCCCCCCCCCCCCACACACACACACCCCACCCCCCCCATTTCCATCCCTATCGCCCGCCCTTCTCCGCCTGACAGTGTGCGGTCATTCACCTCCGAGAGAATCCACCG
>JAACJT020001324.1:0-15521 GCA_009936485.2 Gymnarchus niloticus | reverse complement strand
TTATATAGAGCCTAAACGTGCAGAGTTCTATCTACTATCTATATACTGTACATGTATATGTATGTAGTAACAGTAAAGATCTCTTGACTCTTGACTTGACTCTTGTTTTCAATCAGGCACATATTTAATTTTCAAATGAATCTGACACCATATGCTTTATTTATGCACTGAAAAGAATTTTCTGTAAGCATTCTTACCAGAGTAAAGACTTCAGCCTAAGCTTTCATAAATATTTTTCATTCATGCTACATTCAGTCACTTTAATCTTGGTTATATCAGTAAGCACCGGGTAGCCCTTGTGCTATTTCTACTGTTAGTCGAACTTGTATCGTGTTTCCTTACACCTCAATACTAAATGATTTATGGTTTAAGTCAGTCTTGTCTGCATTTATATTTCATCCAAATATTCATTCAAGCAAACAGTTAGCATGCGGAGCATTCATAAAACTATTCAGTAGCCTTACAGCACCTCCTTTTTAGCATCGTAAAGCATTTAGCAAGCCATAACTGAAATTGCGCTTCCTGTTTTTTCCCTGTCAGTCGTATTTTTCTCATAGTTTCACTCCTGTTCACACACATAACTGTCCAACATAATAAACCACTGGAGCTTGGTGGCTTATTCCTGACTCCCGTGTCTTATTTGAAAGGAGTTTGGCTTGCTGTGGAATTGTGTACATTAATACAAAAGAAGTATGATACACTAAGTCATCAGCAATAATGTCCAGTTTTTCAAATATTAATTCATTAACACTGGCTTCGCAAACCTGCTTCTACTCACTAGCATCTGGTTCAGAAAACAACACACACACAAAACGCTGAGATACAAAGATGTTTTCTTTTGTGTGTCTTTTTATTTCTTCTTTGGTTTGTGCTTTCTTTTTTTGTGATTCCGTAATGTTTGTGTTTTCATGATGTGTTGTGCTTGCACTTTGCTGACTTTTTCAAAATGGAAGTTCTCAGAATTACAGGGGAATCTACTTTCGGAGTAATTTAGGGATATAACTGTTTTTAAAAGCAGACAAGTAGAATTAGAATCTTTATTGCCTCACCACCAAAGCCAGTGGAAATATTTGTTGGTCCATTTTACAACATTAAATGACAATACAATGAGACAACCAGACAAAAAAAAAAAAAAAACACACACACACAAAACACAATAAATTTGCAGCCCGATATAGTCAGCGCGGGACCAGAACAATGACATTCATGGAGTCGTACATGATCCTTACCCAGTCCTTACCCTTTAATTGCAAACAGATTTAGTGAAAATTAAATTGGGGAAAAAGCTAGGGTCAGCTTTTATTAAGAATGGAACACATGAACCCTCTAACCTTAGGTAGGTAACCTTGTTAATTTGCAAGCGAGAAAAATATGAGCTGTGAGTTGAGACCCATGAAAAGACTTTGATTTATGAAATATATGACTGGAGGATGTCTAACCCATTTAATCCCACCCATCACAATTGTGACCGAATTCTTTTTATGACATTGTAAAGATCTAAATAAAAAGTTTGTTTTTCACTTACAGTAAATGAATACTTTAAATTCTAGTATAGTTTGTCATGATGTCATAAAAAATGTTCATGTGGCTGAAGATAATGGTCACATGCCTTTAACTCCCTGCAGGCACCTCAAAAGGAAGAGTTCTGCGTCAAAGCTCTACAAAAGGAAATAAGTAGAACATCATAAAATGTAAATATGACTGCCATATTGGGTGCATAAAACCATTAAAAGTTGTAGTTTTGGTATATTGATAACGTTAAGCTGCTACACTTACAGCTTGTTCATACCAACAGTCTCAGTGGGATAACACTGTGGCTCATTGTAAATACATTATTTCTGTTGATAATCCTATTATTAATGTTCTTTTTATATAGCTTGGCTTTGTCTTGATTGCTGGGCATGTTTGACTAAGATGCCCCCATAGAAGAAAGTTGCAACGTTGCTATTATTCCAAAAGCTGTCAAAGGTGCAATTGAAAGTGATTGTAACAATGATGGTTCAGATATGAACTGCCTGTCAGATTACTCAAAGCCTGTGCAGAAAGGATTACTATTTATAATGAAGAAGGAAAGGACCAGACCTTTCTCCCCCTTTCAAAGTCTCCCGAAGAGCCATCAGCGGCTGATGTAGACTGTGTGGATAAAGAATTGCCCCAATTGTCAGATCTTACTTAGCACACTCCAAGAGTGGATACGTAGAGGTCAAAAAACCCTCTGTCAGCTCTCAAGCCCATGGAACATCAGAAACTGACTTCTAGAAAAGTATGAAAAATAACGAGGGTATTCAAAACATCAGATTCTTTTAAGATTCCATACCTTGTTATCCAACTGCAGTTGACTTCTTTAAACAAACCAAACTTAACCCAATGGAAATATTTATTGGTAATGATGTACCCAACCTCTCTTAAAGAGATAGTCATTGCAATGTCAAATCTCTATGGTAGGCAAACCAAAAAGAGAAACAGCTTGATCTTGATATGGATGAATTGCTAAATTCCAATGGGATTCTCCTCATGTCTTTTTACAACTGTGTGGCATGATGACACATTCTTTGGTCGCATGATTATGATGGCCACAATGAGGCCATTAAAAATGCAATGGGAAGGAATCACTAACTCAAAACCACAAATGACCCATTCTTGAAAGTTAGGATCATCTTCAGTGGACTGAATGACTCTTACACAATGATGGCATATCCAGAATGGTCGTCAGTGGTTGAGAACATGGTGCCCTATTATGGAAGGCATGATTGCAAGCAATTAGGCAAACTGATTTGTTTTGACAACAAATTGTGGAATGTCACCTCACCTCACCTCATCATGTGGAACCCTACGGTGAAGTTCCCACACAGTTTTAGGGCAGGTTCCAAGTGTAGTGCGTGGTGTAACTGGCCAAGCAGAAGATCCCTCAAGGGTGCAAGTTTGTACATGACAATCTTTTTGTCACTTAGTCTCATAGATGAAATGACAAAATGAGGTTACTGTCAATGTACGTCAAAACCGCTTGTCTGATGTCCCGTTCACAGTCCTGAGGGAGTTCCAAAAGAAGCCACAAGGAGCCTGTGACGTCCTCACACCGAAACAGAAATAGTTTGTGCGATGGAAGGATAGCAATGTTGTTACAGTGGCAGCCACGACTGCTGAAAAATACAGAGAGGTGGTTATTAATAGGTCGATCAAGAAGAAACGAGACAATTACAGAACTAAACAGTTCATGGTGGGCATTTCCACCTACAACGAAAACATGGGTAGAATGAATCTGCATGATCGCCACATGTCAAGATACAGAGCTACAAATCGCTCAAAGAAGTAGCGGTGACTCATGTTCCCTTGATCACGCAACAGTGTCATGGTGTAAAAGTCTTCCAAGGCACCCATGAACACCCACCAGCTTGCTTTTGTTTTTGAAGAGGGTAAAAACCAATACATTCGTTATCCTTATGAAACTGACAGGACTGACAGCCATGAGACATTCCTGTTTTATTCACGGAGGCATATACATGTCGCAAAGGCTACATTTTACTTTTCTTAACCATGTAATGGGTCCATCTAACTAAGCAGTGAATTCTACACAGGAGAGATTGAAAATAACATTATAGGTAGGGCAATGGGTAGGTAACATTCAGGGCTTTTAGCCTTAACTTTTAGAAATGTTTCCAGACTCTCAGCCTTTAACCACATGCCAGCTACAAACAATATAAACTTTTTGAAGGACCTCACGGTAATTACGTATTTTGACTGTTAAAATACGAAATAGATTGTTGTCACCAAGGTGGATATATTTTATCCCTGTTGCCTCAGTTCCCGAAAATGACTTGCCATTCCAAGGAACACTCAAGAAATGCATAATTAATCTCCTCCAATAGCTAAAGAAGTTTGTTATTAAACAAGGACTATGTGACAAGATTAAGACCACCTATGTCTACATGAGGCAAACATGACACTATTTGTTCTTCAACATTCAATTGCTGTGAATTTATTGAAAAATATTCAAATTTCCATAACCAAATTAAGCTATCACACTCTAATGTATTCTTTTGCTTTATAGTATTTAGACTGTCATTTTGACTGCTGACATTGACTGGGGCTTGACCATAGGTGGAATTGACTAGTATGAGGTTTCAACAACAAAAAAGTTTCCTCTGATCATAGGGTCAGTAGGCTCTATGAAAGCCGACCTTGAATTAACTTTTCATGTCAAGACAGCAGAGTGGCAGCTTACTTCACATTGATAATCCACGGTTTATCGTATATGTTGTCCGTTTTTCAAAAGCTCAACATTGGTCAATATTGTAGCGTGTTCCCTCCTACCACATGGAGAACTGCAGTAATTTATGAAGAGCAACATTTATTCTAACTGTTGTCGGCTACAGTCACCCCAAACAAAATTAAGTGTCACTGAGCCACAAATCACACACATAAAACCTCTGAATCATTCCCACACCATCCCATGCAACCCCCCCAGTTCAACCTCCACCCCCCATGGGGAGAGGGGTTATTCCCCCTAACTCCAACTATATACACATAGTTCTCCCCCAGTTACTGGGATGCTACAATATGTTTACAAAATCGTTAGATTCAGGCCAGATATATTGACATAAAGCCCTAATAAAATCCATCATACAAAAAGCTAAGTGTTTATGAAACCCAAAATGGTTACCTTGCTTACTCGGCATTAATAACGTGTTAACATGAACAATGCAGTGACAACTGTAAAGTTTACTATAGCTTTCTGTTATGCCTTTGATTTGTACCTGGACACTGACAATAACATTAAACTGCTTACTATAAGCTTGAAATGCCTGTTATCCCTGAAGAATTACAAACCCTTTATAATCAGTAATGTGGTGAAAATTATCCTGTATTTCACAAAAATCACCAATGCTACCTTTGGCTAAACTTGGACTGTTTAGTTATACTGAATTTGTCACATATACACAATGCTCTCACTAGAAACATGCTGATTCGAATTCCCAGAACTGGATGCTGTAAAGAAATATTTTCCCCTCTTGCAGTGAAATATTGTGCATGAGAAACGTTGCATGACAGGAGTATCACCTAGCAAGTTATAGCAGCCATTTTTCTGACACTTAACTTGTACTTGCATGTGCTGCATCATCAACTGATCCAACAGGCTGACCAAACCTGTTATATAGTGAGTGCCAGGCTGTTACAGAGCATATGCCCTGTAACAGAGTCTGCATCAACCATAACAGAGTTAATGCTGAACTATGCTTCATCAGTCACTGTTAGGAGAGATGGCTAACAGTACACAAGCTACTTCAGAATACCTGACTGGTACATCTAAGTGGTAATAATCGGCCATGATTCCCTGAGATACTCCTCAGGCCATTTCTGGTTTTCTATGTTCAATCTACATACTCCAGAAAGCGGGTTTAACATATTCTATAGTTAAACCTAAATTCTGATTGGAGAAAACTGAAAGCCCGACTTCAGAATTTGAATCTCGAGAAATCTTGAGGTTGGGCTTCCAGTTTTCTGTCGACAATTGTTTAGCATTACATTCTTTGGTCATTAACTTTTGCATCTTTTCTGCATGCCTATGCCTGGTTGGTTTGCAGTGGTTTCGCGTACCTCATCAGTATCTCCTGACCACTCCGGTGCACCACGTATTATAGATGTCATATGCATATTAAAGTTTGACAGCACAGATGTAGGTTTGCTCCCACCAGGTGCAATCACACTGCTGCCCCATGTACAGAAGGTTATTTCTGACTCTGGTGGAATTTACCAAGGTTTGACAGACTGGCCTAGAAAATCAAATAAGTCTTAAATATTTAAGTAATGTAGAAGTTAATATTTATTAGCTTAATAGTACAGCAAACAACTGCACATTGGAGATGTGATCATGAGCGAAAAAATACACCCCAGTTCCTCGTCCTATATATGGGAATCAGCAGGCAAGTCAATAATAGACGAGAGAGATGAATAAAGAAGGACAAGATGTCTCATAACTTCTACAGTAAGCGGTACCTCTATTGTGACAAAAAGTAAATCTCAAGAAGCAGGACTTGTTTCCCAAAAGAGTAAGATGTGTCTGTGTAAAATGATTAGTGTGAAATACTTCTAGGTTTAGCATCCTGGCCGCCAATCTACGAAAAACGGTTCCAAGGAAAACAAAATCTGTAAATCAACATGCAGTTACTCTGAGAATGTCTTGACCATCTTGTGTTACTGTGTGCATGCCACTTTTCCCTATTATATTGGATATATGTGCAATTTTCTCTATCATGACCACTTCTTTATGACTTTGGGTACGATGCTTTTTTTAGTTGATGGAACTTAGTGTCATGCCATTAACTGCAATTTTTGTATGAGATAACTGTGCTTAGACCATTTTGTTGAGCCTCTACCTTGCCATGTTCAAAATTCAATTTTTTCTTTTTTTTTTGTAGCAACTTCCATTGACGAATCAACCAGAAAATCTTGATTTGCATATTATATGACCAGCAAGTTCATTTGAATGAACGATGCATGGTTATTTCTGGGTGGGAAATGGGCAGGCTCTCAGGCTCTTTTGTATACACAGTTAAAAGATATTTCTGATTTATAAAGGGGAAATGCATACAAACCTGTGTGTGCCAGGTTTTATGAATCAGATTTTTTTTCTGCATGCTTTTTTTTTGTACTTTGGCATACGTATTTCTCACCCTGAAATTTATACAAAGTCTTACAAATGAGACCCCTGATGTTTAGCTCAAGGCACAAATGTCTGTGGTGTCTCCTGGTAAGCACTATGTGGTTTTGCATTGTGTTTTTGCTGCATATCTGTGTTGTTGTAGCTCAGCACACTGACAGACATCCACTGACTGATAATTTATTTCAAAAGTGTCTGCACTGAAAGGTTTATCATTTGTTTCCCATGACATCAGCTTACCTAGGCAGGAAGCTTGTGGGTATATCATTAAAGGCAAGCAGTGTATGCTATTGCAGATGATCAGTGATTCTCCTTAGCATTTTTTTTTAATATAACTGAGATCCCTTCTATTCTATTCATAAATTGTTCAACTAAGTTATCGAAGATGCAGAAGGTAATAAGTGGCAAAGAGTTATTTTCCGGCAAAAAAAATGGATGGAAGTCTTACTCAGAGTGGAATGGTGGCTAGTACCATTTGAAGGGATGAGAAGAAGGAATTTGAAGTTTAATTGGGTTAAAGAAGTGGAGCTGTTAAAAAAAAAAAAAAAAGATGGAGGACTGAAAATAAATGCCAGGAAAAACATCAATGAAAAAAAAAAGCATGTCATTTTGTAAAAAGTGTTTCAATGCCCCCATCTTAAGGGGACATGTGTAGTGTTTTCCACTGACTCGCCTTTCACCTTCCACAGAGGCCAGGTGAATCTCGGCTGTATCGTTAACTTTTCCTGAGAGTTCCAAATCGAGTGATGATGTTACTGATTTCCACCTCCCTTGTAATTTTATTTTTGACAGACAGCAAAGCTAGAGTTAACAGTCTTTCCTGTGACATGGTAGACCATAAACACAAGTCATTATTATTTTCAGTTTGCTATAGTAATGTTCATCACTGGCAACAGAAGTTGAAACTCTTTAAAATATTTGTCATGTGTGATAAATTCTCAGAGACCAAATCCAAATGCAGAGCTTGGCTTTTATTGTCGGAGGAGCAGAGCGAAGACGGGAGCAACAGGGCAGACTGGGTTGGAAAAAATCAGGTAATCAGCTAGAAACATGATCTGCATTTGACCTCCACTACAAAGGAGAGAGAGGGGTCAGGTTGCTTCAAAAATGGGGTGGTAGTGAAAAGGATTTTAAGGTGCTAGAATTTAGTCTGAGCCTCCTCAGTCCAAGTGACCAGTCTATTATGCTTACCCACCAAAGCAGTCAGAGAGGAAGCCACTGAGTTGAAATTCTGGATAAACCATTGGTAAAAACTGGAAAACGCCAGGACCTGCCGCACTTCCTTCACTGTATTAGGTTTAGGCCAATTACGCATTGCTTGCACCTTGCTGGCATCCTTCTTGACTCTCCTTGGGCCAGGCTCATACCCATGGAAGGAGACTATCTTATGATGGAGCTCACATTTCTCAGCTTTCACATAGAGGTGGTATTCCTGAAGCTGTTGGAGAACCTGGCAAACATAGTCATAATGGATCACTGGGTCTGGTGAATAAATTAACAGTTTATCAGTGTATATTATTAAGAACCGGTTTACCATGTCCCGGAAAACCTCATCCATGAATGACTGGAACACCAGCAGTGCATTTGGCTAACCCATAAGGCATCACCTGGTACTCGTAGTACCCCCTAATGGTTATGAACGCAGTTCTTCTACACATCCCCTTTTTTGATATGGATCAAGTTGTAGGCACTGCACAGGTCCAGCCTGGTAAAAGCCGTGGCATTTCTCACCTGTTCCAGAGCCACAGGAATCAATAGGAGTCGGCACCTGAACTTGACCGTGACACTGATTAGCACCCGATAATCTATGCATAGCCGAAGGTCACCATCTTTCTTCTGCACAAAGAACAAAACTGGACGCCACAGGGAATGCTGACAGGCAAATGATCCCCAGTAATAAGGCCTCATCGATGTAATGATCAAAGGCCTCATTCTCAGGGATGGACAAGGAGTACACCTTTTCTTTGAGCAGAGCTGCCCCTGGGAGCAGGTCAATGGCAAAATCCCAGAGCTGTTGAGAGGTAGCAAGGAGGCTTTGGTAGGACTAAACATATCAGCAAAATGATGGTAATAATCAGGCACCACCGCAGCTTCTGGGTTTACAGGGCTCTCAATCTGGGTAGCACAGCAGAGTAGTGGTATGTAGTGGGCCTTACAGTCCACAATCCATACTACCAACTCACCCTGTCTCCAGGAGATCACTGGATCATACTGTTGTAGCCATGGGTGGCCAAGTACCATGAGCTCATGAGGCATTGAGATAACCAGGAGTTGGACCTCCTCATTGTGAAGCAATCCTAACTGCAATAGCAGGGCTTGGGTCTGGAATTGAACGCTGCTGGTGCACAGGGGATGTCCATCCAATGCATTGATAGAAAAATGAGACATGATGGCTTGCAAGGGGACCCCCAGATTGGCAACAAGGGTGGTATCCATACAATTACTGCCAGTGCCTGAGTCTGTCAGTGCTGAAACAAAAACTCTGTTTGAACCATAAGTGAGCAATACAGGCACTGTAAACTGTTCTTGAGACACATTAAAAAGGAAGGATCTCTTCACCTGGGTTACCCTATTCTCTCCTTCTCCACCTAGATGGAGGGGGCAGGAGAGACGCATGTACCCAGCTTCTCCACAGTACAGGCACAATCGATGCTGGAGCCACCTCTGTCTTTCCTCCCTGGTGAGTGGAGCTCATCTCAGTTGCATGGGTTATAGAACTGGTGACAGGAGGTGCCAGCAGAGAAGGTGGGCTGGGCAAGAGATATTCACTTGAACAAGGGATCTGCATCTATCTTCCATCAGATTGTCCACAGAGATGGCTATCGCAATGAATTTCTCCTGGTACTGTTCCTCTCCTCTACAGGCCAGCTCAGCCTGAAGCGTAGGGTGCAAATCCCTATGGAACATGATGAACAGGGCAGATTTTCCTCATCCATACCCAACCATCAGGGTGCTGAATTCCACAGCATAATCAGAGGTGGATCAGTTCCTCCGGTCGGATCTCACATAGGTGGTTCCCAATGTGAAGCTGGATGATCAAAGACACTCCAAAAAGTGTCATAAAGTCACTCTCTGCTGACAACAGGGGTTCTTGGCATGCTACATGGCTATAGTCCATTCCAACGCCTGCCCCATTAACAGAGAGAAAACAAACTGATTATTTTTAGTAGGCACCTAAAACATTTCAGGGTGATTTGAAACTAGGTGCACTAGTTCCGCTAATTGCTCCTCCTGACAGGACAGACTGGCTTTAAGCTGCATTGGATCCATGGAAAATAAGGTGAGGTACTTTGTGATGAATACTTGGAGACCAGATCCAAATGCAGAGCTTGGCTTTTATTGTCAGAAGAGCAGAGCGAAAATGGAAGCAACAGGGCAGGCAGGGTTGAAAAAATTCAGGTAATCATCCAGAAACATGATCCACAATCCGTTATCCAAAAACAAGTCCATGGGTCCAAAAGCCAGTAATCCAAAAACAACCAGGCAGCCAAGTCCAAATCGCAGTATACAGCAAACTCGTTCATCGGTGGGGGAAAAGCATAGGGTCATATATGAGCACAGGTCAGGTAACACAGTAACATGCTCAGTAAGGGCAGAACACTTTCAATACCATGCACCGAGCAGACTGGAAACTGGGTTCTCTTAGAACTTGGATAAGATGTTTCAGGTATTACTGTGCAAGGGAACTGGAACAGGAGCTGGGTGTGTCTACCTGGTGCTTGGCATCACAACATGCTATCTCTGTATTTGGAAATGTGGATCTCATATCTGTGTTGGTGCACGAAAAAAAAGCACACAGTCCAAAATTCTGAAGAGCCCTGCATGCCAATGTTGCTTCTTGCTCTCCAGTTCAGTCTGAACATGGTGATCAGTGGAAATACCATTCAACAGGGCAAATTCAAGGGTTTTTTATTTAGAAATATTTTCAACATAAGATTGATAACACTGGTGTTCAGATCTTTGGGACAACTTGATTGAGTTAGAAAAGCCCTGAGAAAAGATCCCATTTCAGTTCAAAATAACTTCAACAAAAACAAGAAATGGCATCTTTAGACCTGGAATTGATGAACCACAGTCAAGGCACAGTGTTACAGCCCACAATGAAAAATGATTAGCTGGTGTGAAATGATGTCCATGGTTTTTTTTTTATTTGTAATCTTTGAATTACAATTCCTCGCTTTTCACTATATCTATTCTAATGTTGCCAGTCATTAAGTCTGGCCAGACTGCAGGTCAAAAAAATCATTCACTACAGAATTACTGCTACCACTTGGCACTGAATACTCATCTTTGAGAATTTGGGGCTCAGATACCTCTGCAATGTATTTGACATGATGAGACTGTTTGGTGTATGTACGAGCTACGTGGGTTGTATGCTGGGAAATATCTTCGTCCAACAGATTTTGGCACTTGCTTGTATGTGCTATTGCTACATGGAGATTCTTAAGCCAGGAATTTATTAATGTTTTGGACTCCTTTTTCTATTTTCTAATTGCCTTTTCTGTTCTTTGCATTTCTCACTGCCTGACTCTCACACTTACACATTGTCTTTATCAAGGGCTGTATTCTCTTGTCAATTTAAATCAGAAAAGAAAGAGAATTTCTTTCTGTTTCAAAGAGAAGTTTTGTGTGAGTGAGGAGATCAAAAGATGTGACACCTCACGAGTGTTTACGTCACTTGCGGGAGGTGCTGGCCAGCGCTGAATACCATGGGCTTCCTAGATAAAACACACATATTCACATGTATGTGTATGAATGAAATTATTTGTATAAATGTGAGCCAAATGATGTCCCATATTGTATTAAAATGGTACACAGTATTTTAGCTTTCAGTACAGGTTGATCCCGTATTGTGTGGGTCAAGTGGCAACTATAATACTGAGTTCAGTATCATTGTGTTTCAAAATGGGTTACAGGTTTGCAATGTTCAGCTGTATTTTGCTATTAGGCAGAAGATAAGTCCGGCTTAATGGAAATCCTTTGAATGACTGGTGATTGCATTTCCATTCCGAATGGCATAACTGGCTTGTACTTCGTTGCACCAGGACTATCCACACATCCCGTTGGTTACGCTTTATGATTCTGATCAATTTCGTTTACATTTTTTATTTTGTCAAAATTATCCCTGAAGTTACGCACTGGGGGCGGGATATTTCAGCTGATGGTAGAATGCGCGTAGCAGCGAGGCACGTAAAAAGTTGTGTGGAAAACAGACATAAGTGCCTAATGAGAGAATACAGCCTCAAATGTGGCACAAAAACATGCTTACAATAATTGTATAGTCCCACGGACAAGTAAGCTAACCCAAAATTTTACTTATTTTTCAGTTTCTGTACCAGCCGCTACTAAATGTAAATATGTACTTATATTCAAATGGACTAATCTTGCATTCAGAATGGGGTTTAACCCATGTGTCTGAAAGACCATCCAATTACAAAGTAAGCTTGTCTCTTACTCAGTCTTACAAGGCACAGGTCATGCAATGATGTATTAACCAGTAGGAGTAACCTACAGTAGTTTGGATAAAACGTGCCTAAAATGAACAATTGAAAAATCAAGTTCTGAGTGCACCTACTGCACCTCCCATAGTGCTGGCCCTGGTCAGGGGTCACGGCTTAACATACCTTCATAACACAAGTCGTTTCATACCATGGGAAGAAATCTGGGCTTGATTGTGGCTCAAGGGAGCATATTTCAGGTAACACAGGCAGACAAGCTCATGAATTAGCCACACCTGAGTTAAGGGAGGAATAAATATGTCCTTCATTAGCCGTGATGTAAGTAGAGTTCCTTCACTCTACAATAAATATGTCCTTCATTAGCTGTGATACAAGTAGATTTCCTTCACTGTACAATATCACTTTTGGTGTTTCTACTTGTTAAAAGTATAAAATCTGGCCTCCGGAAATTGCTTTGGTTGTCATGATACCTTTTGCCCGAAAAAAGAATTTGTACAAGGAACATCATTCACACTTTTTAAAATTGACTTGAGAGCCTCACTGGATAGATAGGAGACGATGAATGACGCCTCTGTATCGCTCTGCTTTTTGAGCAGTGGTGCGTTTAGACAACTGGAGATAAAGTTTAATGTCATCTGACTTGTCATTATAATGACACTTTCCTGGGTGGTTTAGCAGCTGAGGGAAAAAAAAAACAAAAAAAAAAACTTGCGTGTTCGAGTCTTCCCCTCTTCTCACTGTCTGGATCTCTATTGTGCACTGTGGATTTATACAAGTGGGACATCAGATCATCCATTTATATACCACAGGACATTTCAGTGATTGTTCACTGATCTGAGAACAGTTCTTTGTATACATAAGTTAATGCCTGCACTTTCTTTGCCATGTTGTGATCAAACAGGGATTCTCTGAATTATGTAATATAGTGAGTGCTCATACACATCAGAGGCTGGAAATCTGTGTGCAGCACAACTTTTAACTCTTAATATTGCTGAAAAGATTGGAAAAGATGTTTTATTATTTGCCCAACATCCTTAGATTGCCAAAGGTACTGTGTGCCTCAGGGTTATCAGAAGGATCATGGAAAGCTGGGTTATCAGGTCCACTGCAGATTCTTGTAGTTGGCAGATAAGTATATCAATCACCAGTGGAGTACACATGTGCCTAGGTAAAAAAAGATAAAGGATTCTTTAATCACACAGCTTTTCTTCAGTGTGTTTCCATTTACTCCACACACAAACCAGGACATCTAGAAGCATGTCATAAGTGAGACTTGAACAGTCTTGCACATGTCAGCCGGCCATAAGAGAAAAAGCCATCACAATCTTCACCCCACAATCTATATATCAAAAACAGATGTGTGATGGGCTGTCAGCTGGCTCCCTGAGGCACTGGGGGCCAGATCTCACTCTCTTTTTGGACAGTAACTCAGAGGTTTCAGCAAACAGTCTTCTGTGCCTACATTACATATAATATATAATGTATCTGTATGTATGTTCATCTATCCATCTTCTTACTGCTTATTTTAATGAGGTTCATGGGGGCCAGTAGTGCCATCCACACTCTGTAAGTGAAAATGTGCTTGAATGATTTAAAAACAATTCTGCATTATAATGAAATCATACATCTGGAAAGGTTGTAAATGCATTTTAGATAAAAAATATTCTAGTGAGTAGATTGATCTTTCCACATAAAGACAGTTCCTGCACTGGTTAAAGTGAGCAACACGTTGACCCATCTACACACAGATGCTGAAGGGCTGCATCTGTTTGCTATACAGGTGTTTATTTATTGGAATATTTCCACAAAAACCATAGCATAAGCCATATAATGGTACAGGTAATGTGTGGATTTTTTCTGAATTTCAGGAATCTGCAAACAAAATCAGCTGGAGAAATGATCACAGGGAAGAATCGGAAATAGTTTGGAGAACAGATTTTGCGTTTTCATGGTGATAACCTGATTAAGGTGTTTACATGTGTTAATAACCCAATCAATATGTTTATGTGACTAACTCTGTAACTAGGTTGGTGTAAGTTTTCAGGTCGTCCCAGAAAATAACGTTGTCAGGAAGGGATTGGTGTATGATTCTGCAAGCTAGGATAAACAGATTTCTCATGAACAGGTTAACACATATGCATGGCATTTGTGTAATCGGTTTAAAGGCCATATACCGGTCGTAATCAGGTTATTAACCCTTTGGACCTTCAGAGACAGTTTGGAGATGCCTGGTGATGATTTTTCTATACTTTTCAGCAACGTTATGCATAATGATTTCAAGTTTGCATACATTTTTATTTTCAAGACAAACACAGCTATAGAGCTATGCTAGCAGTATTTTAGCATGAACTTTATGTGACTTGATGTTTTTTACCGAAAGCAGAAATTTGCAGTGACTGCCTTTCAAACCATACTCTGATATAGTAAAAAATCATGAACACAGAGGGTTATTAAGGTGCATGTAAGCACGGTTATCGTAGGGGTTTGGGGAAAAGAAAAAAAAAAAAAAACCCTGGAAGGTGGGCATTACAAACATGTTCAGCTCTGGATGAGGGGGTAACTTTATTTTTCAACAAAACAACACTTCCGAAAGTCCAACCACACTCAAAATTAAGTTACAGTGATAGAATGAAGTTTTGTTTATTAATAATAAAAACGCTTTGAAATTTAATGATATATTTCGAAAATACTGAACTGTTCATTTTTTATCAATACTGCATGGGTTAATTCATTTTGATGTTTTTACAACATCTCAAACTTGTCACACTGGCCAAGTCAATCTTAAGCTGTCAGTGGAAAAAACACACTGAAATCACAATTCTTATTTTTAATTTCTCTAAAACTAATTTTATTGCTATGAAGTGCTTTATAAAATATTTATTAAAACACTTCATAGCAATAACATTAGTTTCTGGCTCATTTAAATATCTAATTCTTCTGTATCCACCCAGGTTCATACAACATTAATATCAGTCATAGTTCGTTAGGATTGATCTCTATTTGTTTATGTCCTTTCAGCTTTCCGTGGATTACGTACCGGTGTGGGTAATGTATGAACATCTGTTTTTTCCTCAAA
Organism: Gymnarchus niloticus; assembly: GCA_009936485.2. Classification (NCBI taxonomy): domain Eukaryota; kingdom Metazoa; phylum Chordata; class Actinopteri; order Osteoglossiformes; family Gymnarchidae; genus Gymnarchus; species Gymnarchus niloticus. The sequence continues at coordinate 328 of JAACJT020001324.1, read as the reverse complement.
AAATGGCCTTGCGATTAACACTCCAATGTGGTTTATTTTCCAAAAGTTAATATAATATATAATATAATATGTATAAAGTTAATATAATAAGGAAACCTCATACTAAATTATGCTGATGACCCCCAAATCTATATTTCCACTACCACTATTATCACTTTAGACAACTAATGACATGAAGGCTTGTGTAAGGCTGGCCAACACTGGCCCTGTTGCCCCCCAGGGGGGAGGTAGTGAAGTTGGCTCCAGGGTGGCTGAATTCAAATGCACATGTCGATCAGGCCTCCACCTCATGGAGGGGGAAACGACCTACACATCGACACCCTACTGG
>JAACJT020001323.1:0-15533 GCA_009936485.2 Gymnarchus niloticus | reverse complement strand
TTCAAGCGAGAGACCCTCGACAGGGGAGGCTGATGGGGAGCGATGCGGCCGAGTGGATGGGGTGGGAAGGGAAGGGGGGGGGGAAACTGAGCTCAAATGCTTCACTTGAAGATTTGAATGTTTTTAAGTCTTAAACTACTCAAACAACTGAGGATAACAAACAAAAAAACCCACAAGGCCAATGAATAAGGCAGCATTATAAACAGTCCAGTTATCCCGTTACATTATGTATAAAGGACATCTCCCATTGTATTATGTGTGGACTGCTGCCCTAATTAATGCCCTAACTAAAGGTCTAAACTGGGAGTTCCATTTATGGAATCTACAAGACAACAAAGAAGTGCTTTCAGCATCGCTGGGGTGACATCAGAATACCCACGGCCAGCGCTGTACCTGAAGGGGGACGGTGCTGCATGCAGGTGCAGGGTGGAGCCAGGAGACAGGTGGGGGGTCTGCGGACCCCGGCGAATCAGCTTTCCTGTCACGGGGTCATAGGTCCGGACCTCCGGGGCTGGGGCTGGCTTGGGTTGTGGGGGCGATGGCTGGAGTGAGGCTGCAGGGGGCGCACCGTGGGGATCTGGAAACATTGCAGGGCTGCTGCTCCTGAACAGAGGTACGAATATACATTCATTCAGGCGACTCATGAGATTCAGCATGTCAGCATTACAAACAAATATATTCAAGGACTGATTATGAGTGACCTATTAAAAGGTCACCATGCAAATATAGCGCTAACAGTACAGTACAGTACAGTACATGTTTGGAAAGCAGCTGAAAAAAGCCACAGTCCCCTCAAAACACCAACCGAATGACCAACAGTCCCCCGGGATAGACAGACAGAGGCCCTCTGAGGGTAATGGCATGCAGACAGACAGAGACAGACAGCACACCCAGTGGCTCCCTGGTACCTCTGTGTCTTGCCGTAGTCATCCTTCAGAGGGAACAGCTGCTCCTCCACCCTCTCCCAGCGTTCCAGGCAGGCCCAGAGCCAGTCGGGGTTCACCACGTGCAAGTGACGGCAGCCTTGTGCCTGTCGCACCTTCTCCGTGCCTGTCGAGTGTGTTGGGGGGAGGGGGGGTCAGATGTGGACAGTCTCAGGCTATTGCCCCAGCCTGTCTGACACAAAGCACGTCCACGGTTTCCACCATGCCGGGTTCACCATCCTTCAAAAAGTCTTGCCAGGTAGGCCTAAGAGAACACATTACTCTTAATTCACTTCCCTCCCAGGGAAGAGGGTACAGCCAGCAGCAGAAAGTAAGGCTGCTGGGCTAAACAGGAAATGCTAACGTTCTCAGGGAGCTAAAAGCATGTTGTCATTTCTGCTAACTTAGCATGGGTTGGTTAGACTTTGACAGGAGCTGCAGAAACACATGGACACGAGGAAGCCCAGAGTAGGGCTGTCAAAAAATATTAAAACATGGATAAGAATCTAACGCTTTCAGAAGTGTTTCAATATTCATTTTTCATAGTATTGATTCTACAGCCTACGCTGTGAGTGTACTTCCGGGTCCCTAGAGCCACAGCCACATTTCCATCCATTCCCGGCTGTTAATGAGATGGCAACCTCAGCAGCATCGAAGCCTTCACTACCACGCTTACCTGATAAAGAGGGCTGCAGGAGAATGTGCCTGCAAGTAGGGATGTAACGTGCTCCTCCTGCATGTTTAGTTTTTTTTTTTTTTGCACTTGGCATGTTTAAACGCATTAAGAGAGCAGTTGGCGGTTATTTTTACCTGAGGGCCAGTTTTATTCTGTGCTCTTCAGCACTAGGGCTCAGTGATTTCCTCTTTTTCCTGCTGCCAGGGTGCATTAAAACCCTTTAACTTCTGTGATTTTAAAATAATATTTCAGTCACATTTTCTATACATGATGCCACACCTTTCCAGTGCCGAATCGCATATATAGCGGCACTACTCCATGCGTGCTCACAATGCGCCCTGTTTACATTTACATGCCTAACCTTCAAGTGGGTCAGAGCTCTGATTGTGCGCTGCTTTTTTGAATACCTGGTTTTCATTACTATAAGGTATGTGTTTATAAAGGGCCATATTAATGTTCTTTTTACTTGAATGTTTAGTTAGTATACAAATATTAAACTGTCTGCAAAAGATTGCACTCCTTTAAGTATTTGCTTTAAATGACAAATTTTAAGGTCTATTTGTTTTCATCAATGTAAAGATTTTACTGCATAGTGCACAGAGCTGCAATTAATTTAATTTTTTATTGAGTTACATTGTATGCTGTTTTGGGTATTGGGAATGGCATTGAATTTCAATACTTTTCTTAATATCGCATCTAGGGCCTAGCGTGAACTTTCGGAACTGTGACAGCCCTGCTCCAGAGGGTGACTCGGAGAACCAGAGTTAATCAATCACTGTTACATCCATTATACAGGTTGGCTTGTTCTTCTTCGGAACCTCTGACTAAATGAAAGGGAGGAATGGAGAACCTCCGGAGATAAAGATCTGGAGTGAATGTGGGTCTATTCAAATGGACAAACTTCGAAGCGGTTCCCCAAACAGCCCCTGGCTGAACCTCGAGGCAAAAAGGGTTACGCCTTAACCCACGTTCAGTGATTCTCACACCAAAACTGAAACATGAATTCACAGGCAGAACAGGCCAAACCCGGCCTGCTCCACGCTGCTCCAGGTTCCCAGCGACGTCTCAATTGGATGCCACAGCAGCCAATCATTGGGCCCCAATCTGCTGCTCCACTTCGCTCATTTCCCACCACTCTTCATTTCCCTGAGTGCTTTTTCCAAGTATTAATAGCTGCCAATTAGAAAAAAAATAAAAAATAAAAAAATCTGCTCTCGGGAAATAAAAATAATCCCCACAATGACTTGAGGCTGCTTTTAAGAACAGCCAGTGCCTTGTTCTGCAAACGCAGATGTTCTGTACCCCAGGATGGGACAAACCCCTTCACATGGGATCCAATGGAAACAGCTGCTCTTTGCCGGAGCGTGATGAAAAGGGTACGGAATACAGACACCAATGCACGCCTGTCACGTCACAGGGCCACCGAGACGACATTCAGAAGGGCTTCTTGGGACTGTCTTTGGTGTTAAAAGGTCAGGGAGATGACATAAAGCAGGGATGAAAACACTGCCGTGACGGCTCTCTGGAAGCTGGAGGCTTCCTCGTCAAATCAAAACACGTGAAAACCCCCGCTGACTGTCCTACATTGCTTACAAAGAGCACGCCACCCCCCGTGTATATATACGCATCAGCTATGCCTGCAAAGCAGAAACAGCAAAGGCGATCGAAGCCAAACAACTCGAGGAGCATTCCGTGTGCATCCGCCATCGAGGAAGCTAGCGATGTGAACGCCAAATATAGACGCGATCTATTCCATAACAGCTCCAGTATAGCTTGCCGTCGTCCTAAATGAACACAAAAGGAGATCTTTTGCTGGGGACCACTCCACCGCATGCCAGTCTTTCCAACCAATTATGCGTTCCATTAAGCGAACTGGTGTGCTGGCGAGATTCATTGCGAAGAGACCTTTGAGCTAATGCAGCGGAAGCATGCCTGCAAAGAAGCCCACTTGCTATCGCAGCAACTGGAAACAGGTGCCTGTCATATCTACTTAATGTAGACAAAAATAAGATAGACCCAGATCTTAAGAACAACCACATCGAACAAGACCGATGAAGAAAATCTAATGAAGAATGAAAACGAATTTAAGGTGACCTTTCATTCCTAGTTTGACTCTGTACAGCTGGGTATCATCATCTTAGATACATAAAACGTCCCCACTCTAGAATGAACTAGCCGTGAAAGAGGCTTGGATTTATAAAAATGTATACGGCTTCAAATGTTTTACATAACAGCACATCGCACTGTACATTAGAACCCTAAGTAATTATATTTCCATAAAGAACTAAAGCAAAAAAATTATGAATGAGACCAGGGTTGCGTAACTGCTCCTACAATACATCACTATTACGCAAAAGAATTTTAATAAGACAGACAGACAGACAGACAGACAGGAGCCCGTTAAGGACAGTCGCTAGTACCATGTCGCGGGCTCCGTTTCACTGACAGCCTGGGAATATCACGTGCCTGTAAAGGAGTTTTCAAAACGGTGACCTTCTCGAATGATATGGACAGAGGCCCAGTAAAACTACATCGGCTGGGTGTCCCTACAGTGTCTATGTGGAGTGCCATCGATGGGGTCACATGACTGAGCAGGTGCCGAACAGAAGCCCTGGTTAGCCCACCTGAGCCTCCGCCTCATTTCGACTCTGTACTCACGTACATCATTCACTCATGTAACCTAACAGACAGACAGACCACGTCCCAGGCTGACAATTCACTGGAATTTCAACATAACCCCTTGACAACAGGAACTTCAGATCGACCCTGAAATGAATGACAACGGTCTAACTGGCAGGTCCTATCATGAGGGGGCAGATGACAGACGTCCACCCACCCAAGAGATTGAGTGAGCCATAGCCAATGCCATGGTGCAGAGGGAAAAAACACAGAGGATACTGTGGATGGGATGCCAGCCCTTCGTATGAAGGGCACCAACTGATTTAACTACATGTTATGCGGCTTCGGGAGGAAACCAAGGTAAAAGAGTCAAACACAGAGGGAACATCCACACACACACACACACACACACACACACACACACACACACACACACACGAAGGTGCTGCCCACTGAGCTGCAGTGCAGCCCTTCAAATGCTACACATGCATTTAGAAATAGCTCGAAGGCCACCAACTAAGACCAACGCTTATTTTCAAAACACTTGTGATTCTGATCAGGTAGAGACACATTCAAAGAACATCAGATTAAATCAATTCTAGCAGAACAGACAACTAATGTGAAAAAAGAATAAAACAACGGCAGTGAAACACTAATCACTACTCTGATATCAGCGACAGAGAAGAGAAGAGAACACACAATTACACTAGGTTTTAAAGAATGGTCAAAAAAGTCAAAGAACCAAAAACCTATAACCAACACATAATAGATATTGGAGTAAATCCCACGGACAGCATAGGAACCAGAAACACCCAGCAGCTAAAAGCAGCAGCGATACTGCCTTCGACCCGGGGCACTCACCAGCACGGACAGCGATGAGGTGCGTTGTCCCGTTGGGATCTTTGGGGTTCAGAAGGAGGTTCTTATGGATTCTGGCCCCCAGGGCCTTGGCGTGGTAGCACTCGCGTGTACGCTCCATGGGGTAGTTGGTTGGGTACAGGCCGCTGAAGGCGACGGCGGTGCCGGCCAAGGACCTGCTCTTCAGCTCGGGGACGACCTTCCGAATGTCAGGCATCTCGTCGCTCTCCTGCTTCAGGAACTTCTCGTAGCGGTCGTAGTACTCGCTGTGGATGCGTGTCAGAATCTCCTCTAGGTAGATCAGGTGGTCGTCCTGGTCCAGGTCTGCCTCCTCCTGCTCCTCTTCTTCCTCGGCGCTCTGGTCTTCCTCGTGCTCCTCCCCCACAGTCACCCCCGACTGCTCACTATTCTGTGACTCCGTCTCCGCCTCCTTCTTGTCAGAACAGCCATTGTCCAGATCCGGGAGGGCCTCCGGTTGTGGTGAGACCAAGGGCACCACAGTATTTTCCTGCCCCAAGCACTTGTTGCTGGCAGCTGAGTCGGCAGGACCAGCATCCAGGGTCTTCTCCTCACAAAGCCTCCCCTCATCCTCACTGTTTGACGAAGATGGCTTCCCCATGCCCGACTCACTCTCACTATCGCTGGACAACTCAAAGTCCAGCTCCCTGCTAGTCCTTTCTGTGGCATCCTTGCCCATGGTGGGCACAGCCTCCGTTGCCCCCACGCCACCACCCGTCTCACATTCCTGCCCCACCCCTTCCCCTGAGACAGGGGGCCGCTCGCTGGTGGTTTCCTGAGATGTGGGGCCTTCACCCCTGGCAGCCTGTTCCTCTGGCTCGGCCACTCCATGCCCCGTGGGCCGCTCCCGGCACCGTTTCCTGACCCCGTTGCTCTTCTCCTCCTTATTGGCCCGCGATGCGAGCTCTGCCCCCTCCGACGGCCGGCTCACGTGATTAGCTGCGAGGATGAGGATGGTTAGCAGAATCTTACAGAAACACGACTCACCTGACACTTTAAATGCCATACTTTACAGATTTATGAAAATTTGACATTTTGACAGGAAAGCATACTTTCAGTTTCAGATACCTAGACACCTAGATACCTACCTTACAAAGAATCAATCAAGGACTCATCTCTACAAGACCACCTAAACTACAGACGTGCACCATATAGGGGCTCAGGTTATTGGCAGCTGTGTGGAATTACAGGCTAAATTGGCAAAGAGCTCCATCCACACTGACCGTCGCCTTTAACTTCCACTCGACCCGGCGATCAGCCATGTTACCGGGACCAATGCCTCCCTAAAAATACTACACAGCCTTTGGTAAGGAGCAGAGGAACCACAGGCAGGCTTACACCTCCGTCTTCCGCCCAAACACAGAGAGGCGAATCATGCCGTTTCCTGTATGGCACCAGCGTGGCCAAGCCTGTCAGCTGACACCCCTTGATGACGACGACACTGCAAATGTGTTTCCCTTGAGCTGGCCCCCTCCCCAAGCTAATTGCGGTTATTGGGCCATTCACTGCTACGGACCTGCCCAGCTGGAACACGGCTAGGAAAAAGCAGACCGAGTCAACCCCTCTGGAGCTCTCAGCGGCCCGTGAAGCACCGTGACGCCTTAACGCGCCTGTGGCTTCCTTGCGTTGTCAACCAAGAAGCAGCGGAGCTGAATGCTTCTGATTTCTGCAGAGCTCACGCTTCGGCGAGAGAATGTCCCGACGGCACATTTCAATCCGCCGTTGGGGAACAGGCTCTCAGCACAATCTCCCTTCCAGAAAAGCCTCGAGCGAGCGATCTCTGGTGCCTAATGCGAGTGGCAGAGTCCGTCCGCCTCCCTCGTCCACTTTTTCCTGAAACCTCAAGGTTCCCATCAGAGAGAACGGCCATCATTGTCGTCACCATAACCGCAATTCTTGCTAAGCACCCATGATTGAGGCACAGCAGTCTCCACCCCTTCCCATTCCTCCAGTTTCCTCCCCCCCCCCGCCATTTACCAAAATGAAAAACGGCGACCCTTTTGATGACAGCAAACCGTGACACTTGGGTCTCTTCAGACAGAAATCGTCCCGTACCTCTCTTCATCTGAGTTTCCCTGCATCCAGGCGGAGCATTAATGTCACCCGTCCCTTGAAAATACGTGTACTTCTTCACTGTGACCAGGTTGGGTGCAAACTTCCACACGTCCTCACGGTCATCAATAATACAGACCATGGAGTCACCGCAAGGAAACAAATTCCTGTTAAAAAAAAAACCACGTACCGAATATGTAATAGATTCTTTTTCTCCATGAGATACCAGCATGTGGGGAAGGTGAGCTTTAAACAGAAAAACATTCTCAGAGGTATAAAACCCATCACAGAGACAAAAAATAAGAGACTCCAACATTCACTTGATACAGCACAAGATGGACTTTAAATGAAGAAAGTCTGTCCACAACAAACATCCAATCATTACTCTTTTGAAGGCTCATCGATGCAGAGGGGGACATTTTTTAAAAACACAAATATACAGATGCAGATGTCAGCTCACTCATTTTAAAAACCACTTGAGCCTTTACAAATGTAGGGTATTAAATAAGGACAGGAAGAGAGATGAGGTGAAGGAGAGATTCTGTAAAACCATTCCACAAAAAAAATCCTTTTCTGTGGCTCATGCATGGGGAATATTTCACTGCATCAACACTTACTGAAGATAATCCTTTAAATTACAAGGGAATAAACTGAAGGCTTTGTTCTTTTTGCTATGTTAAATGTGGTTGTGAACAACCTGAAGGGTAATTGCAGCTGCAGTTTTACCTGCGAAACAAACTCAAATCTGGGTTCCTCACAGGCAGCATAATTGCAATTTAATAAGCAGCATTTTGTACATTTCTGGGTTTATGTATCAAAATGTTGCTTGTGCACTCTACCCACAATCCACAGCACACCCATGCACAAAAAACAGGCAACTTCATGCTCAGATCTGCAGAAGTGGCGGACGGCCGTGGAGCTCGCCGCTCGAGTTACGGGTAACGCTATGCGGTTTTCATTAAAAGTCTTCCACTCATCTTCACATTCACTGCTCCATCAACTCACTTTTCGCTCATTGCTTAGCATTATATGCTTACTGTATGCATGAGAAAAAATGTGCCATTAACAAGTCCTTTCTCGTGGAAAAGGAATCTGATTGTCATCATAAGACATCCTGAATGGACTCCACGGGTGCTCTTGAACCCCTAAGCCAAGCTGAACTGCAGGAGAACAGCTCCCTGAGGGCCCAAATCACGTGACTCAAGGAATGACATAAGACATCCCTGAGAATCAGCCAAGACAGAGTGCACAGCAGGGGGCTGACAGCCATGAAGAGGGCCTACCTCAGGTTACCAGTTTTCGAGAAAGGGTCGATGCACTCGTCCCTGGACAGAATCCGGTGAGAGAAAAGCTTCTTTTCAGGATCCAAAAAGCCTGCGGGAAACCGGAGAGCAAGGAAGGTGCATTGAACATCGATGGGCGGGGGGTGGGGTGGGGGGGGTTGTTCGGTTCAGAGAGAGATGCTGCCTAAGAGGTCCTTATGAGTTTCAGAAAAGGGACAGAACCAAACAAACAGCATTGCCACCTCTCTCACGGGTGAGCAGAGACCCATTTAAAGACAGAAGAACATCTTCCAAATGTACATGGACCTCCTCCCACTCAGCACCACTAGCAAGCTGCTTTTATTTGGTCATTGCAAACAGCTCACGGGGAAACATATAGTCATTCCACAGTGTTCATACAAAAATCCAGCTACAGCCCTGCGTAAAAATGGGCCTTTTATGATGTAAGGGGATGCTCAACAGCAGCATTTTAGACACAGCCCTTTATAATGCTGCGCAATGTACACCACTTAGAAACTGGAAATGCAGTACCACGGAAAGATGGATGTCCTCTATGAAATATTACACACCATAAACCCACAGCACAAGGGCTTCATTAAAAGGAGGGCCTGAATCTTCATAACATATTGCTTGGGGATGGGGTGGAAAAAAAATCCATTAGATATTCTACCTGCATTTCCAACAGTAAAGACGTTAATTATGGCTGTGAATGTACATCCCTAAGTACTGGCATACTCCGCTGCACTCTGTAAAAATGAGCGCATATGCTGCCACCTAGTGGAGAGAGGTAAATACTACATTACACTACAAAATTCTAGGTATGAAATCACAGACGACGACAATCGTTTGTACTACTGGATACAATTCCAGCTCATGAACTCACCCCATTTTCACATCCCTCACACAGTTCACGACAACATATTCAGTGGGAGGGAAAATATAAAAACTGTTTGATTCCATTCCGACAGATGAGACAGTAATGTGGTGTGGAAGGGGCAGGATGACAGTAACCACACTGACGGGACTCAAGTCAGAACACAGATTCAAAAACATTCCACTTAACCCACATGGAGCAATCATACGTTAGCCAACTTGTTAACATGGAACAGTTCACACAGAATTCCATTTACATTACATTACGTTTATTTCACTTAAATAGGAAAAGTTAGTCTGAGGATTTCTGCCGGCTATGGGATTTGAATGGCAACCTTCTGGCCAAAGGCACTGACACCAAAGCCTCAGAGCCACAAACCTTCTTCTAACTTAGAAATTACACAAAGTTATTTCATGAAACGAAACACTTCAGCGACACCATTCCGGGCAATTTGTGCAATCTATCAAAACAGGTAATCAGTGAAACATTGCTGGTTTAGCAGCTTCATCAGGTCAATTAAAGTTCCAGAAGATTATGTGTAACCATAAGCACATAACACCTGCTCTAAACATATTAGTTATTCAACTTCTACCACTTTTCCAGTACAGAATCATGGTGAACTTGGAGCCTATCCCAAGCAACACACAGACAGACAGACAGAGACACACACACACACACACACACACACACACCATGTCTTTGAACTGAGGGGCTTCACTGGGCCGCTTACCTGCGATGGTGTGGGCGTAGAGGCGGCTGCCGAAGGTGAAGACGTGCAGCTCGTACAGCTTGGCGATCTTCTCCAGGAAGGCCGTGCAGTGAGGCCTGAGCCGCGTGTGCAGCATGGGCTCACCGCGGCCCAGCTGGAAATGCAGGACCCCCTGGGTGCAGAGGGGACATGGTTAAGGCTCTGCCCTGGCAGCTCACCGACAGATGGGAGATGAAGACTCATTTCTCAGACAGAAATAACAGCTAAGAGCAGACTTCAGACACTTTTCGGAAATGTGGTTGCCAAGACCTCATCCAGAGTCACCGTGACACAGCTGGCCTGTATCCCCCCATGCCGTCACCGTGATCCGGCCCGCCATCCCCCCCCGTGCCGTCACCGTGACATAACTGGCCTGCTGTCACGTTACCTTGCTTGACATACGCTGGTAGTGCTGCTCTGTAGTGTGGATCAGCGTCTGATCCAGGTCCACCATCAGCACCAGCTTCCGATTCCTGTGCAGCCGCTGTTGGTCCTCCCGGCCCAGCTGCTCAGCTTGCTGCACAGGGGGCAGGGTGAGAGCAAGGCCATCAGAGAGGACACACCTCCAGGAGGAGCCTCGACTGGTCAGAGAACAGTGTCCAGGTGAAAAAAAGTTTCGAGATGTTGCATCACAAAGCTCACCTCGGAGCTGACCATCAGCTCTGGGACGCTGTGCACCATGGAGAAGGTTGCCGTGGAGATGGGCACTTGCGGCTTACCATTCTTGTTTTTCAGTCTGGAGACGAGGGGGAGGGGAGAATCCCATTGGGTAAGTGTGTAGGTTACCGATGAATATCTGAAAAGTAACATGTGCGTATGGATGCACTAACACCCTGTACTTACTGTGTAAGGTCCTGTCCACATTCGGCACACAGCCCTTTCATCACAATGGGATGGCTGCACTCTTCAATCCGCACTAAAACACTCCTGGTACAGGACACACTGCTTTACACATAAGGCTCCACATCCCGAAGTCTCCCCTATAAACCAGCAAGTTAACATACCCCGTGCTGGCTTTAAAAAGACATTTGACTTTTTGGAACGAAAAAAAGACAAGACATAAATAGCAAAGCATGAAATGAACACCGTTCTCAGGCACTAAAGTATTTTTAGACCTTTTTAGCATATGGTTTGAGAACTCTATAAACAAATGCATACCGCCATCTAGTGGTGGTGAGATACTAGACAGTGTTATACGAAGCAATACTGTGAAGCTATGGAAAGTTCAATTTCCTTTTACAAATCCTTCATGCCACAAATCCACTGTCAGTCTCCCACATCCCATTACTGATATTGGGGTTGGAAAACCAAGATGACAAATCCCTCACCGACCAGATGGACACATTCAAGAACGTCCCATTTAATAACCACCTTTGCATAATAATATTATTCATCATTGGCAATAAGCATAGTTTTTTTTTTTTCCCCCCACTGGCAATAAAATGCATCTCAGAGAATGCATTAATCATATCTCGGGTCTGCAACATTTTTGTAATTCAAGGGTAATTTAATGAAAATGGTCTGGACAACACTGCATGGTCAGGCTAGGCTGAGGGGCCGAGGAACACCCCACTCCCGTAACGGAAACCTGGTGCGGCTCCGTGTCAGGTGCCGGTATGGAAGGAGAGCCACTGAATGGCGTGGTTCGGAGAACGACGCGCAGCAAGAGGAACAGCCCAGCTTTTTATTTTACCGGACGAGGCATTTAACAAAAAAAAAAAAGATATTTTAAAATATCCAAGGGCGCCAAGCAAGTGAATTACTGATGCACCATGTGACCTGTTGATCATCGTTTAAGATTTTCATTCATTCTTGATTAAAGTCCAGTCAAACTAAACCTCAACAGGCACCCGAGGCAAGAAGTGGCTTTACCGGGGCATCTGTACCGGCAGTTTGTTTGCTAGCGTTAATCACGTCCTTCACCTTCACAGCGATGGAGAACCCGTCCCCTAGGTACTGCTGTATAAGCCAGCCAAAAGCATAGCACATCTCACCACTACACCTTTATACAAACAAGGTGAGGATGGTGAGCAACAGAGAGACAACTGACTGGTCCACCTGAACACACAGACCTGTATAACCGACCGGTCTTAAAACATCAATAGGAACGTGACAGAAGTGATATTTCATATTTCAAAACATAGGCATGGAGGGTCATTTTTATTTTAGTTCTAAAACTATGCACAACATAAGAACGTGTCTAAAATATAACCTACTTCATTTTAAAAACAATATCAAAATCAGAAAAATAAAGACAAACGCACCATCAGGTCACATATTTCAGTATAAATATCTAGGAAGCACTGAAAGAAAAATTGTCTGTCCTCTATGTCGTCCATCTGTCAGGTTTCAATACTTCAGAAGGAACCAGACTGAAAAACACCGTAAATGTGACACCAGTCACTCACACACGCAACTCACCTAAATAGATGTGGGGAAATTAAACCCAAACAGATACAGGGGCTTGACCTCACAACCCTGCTGGTCTGAAGCTACAGTGCTGCCCTTGCCAGGTACAGTATACAGTTTACAAGCTGAGGAGTACACTTCTAATACCAGTCCACTCTACGGCCGAGACGGAGCACCACGCATACATGGAAAATCTTCTGTTGTAACATCCGAGTGCAGAGAAAGATATTTCAATGATTCACATAAGCATTTTTTTTTTTTTTTTTTTTTTAAAACCTCAAATTTAAATCTGACATTTCACCAAGAGTTATGACAAACTGATTTAGTCCCAAATCCCCAACCAACAGCTTTTAATTTCCCCATCCCTCCAGATCCTGCCTTATGAAAAAACAAACCGGCCCAGGTGAGCTTGCACACAAGTCCGAGATGCTTTCAATGTCGTTGATTATTTGGAACAACAAATGACAAAATAATTCATGGCTGAGGTTCATGACTTGAATTTCAATAAAGTAGTCATCTATCAGCGTACAGCAGGTACTGCATAAACAGTGCCATACTTTGACACAAATCTGGGCTTTGGGGTAGCTGTTTAATCATCAATGAGGACATGTTTCCAGTTCAGGAGTTTAAAAGGGCAGGATCCTAACTCAGTCGGTACTCCGTTTCGGAAGCACGAGTTCCCATAGAAACAGCATGCCACACTTATTCTTATGACACTTCGGAGTCATGTATAAATAAATCACTTATCTTAGAAAGCCTGCACGTTATAGCGCTCCGTAGAGGTACGGAAAGTGCGTACCCCTTGAGAACCAGAAAGCATAACCTCGCCTACTTCTACATTCTTACAACAATATATTAAGTACAGCGAAGACTTAAATCAAGATGTGACATTACAGCATGCGATGAGACGCAGCTGGATGTTTTCTCAGCTGGGGGGGGGGGGGAGTTTCATTTCCCGGGCACTTTATAATAACGCCAAACAGAAAGCACTACTGGAGGAATAACACACGTCAAAGTCCCTGATCGGCTTCTTCGCCAATCGGACCGGCAGCCAGGCTGAGCGGCGTCTGCATTGCTACCACCTGCTCGTCATGACACCGAAATACCGAAAGATTGTCCTGTTTTTTCGCAATGGATGCACAGGGTGGCATTAATAAGGTTGGCTAGCTGAACAGCAAGCTAACGCTAACTAGCAGGAAGCCGTTAGCAGGTAAAACCCATAGGTCCAGCCACTTACCCTGGAGGAATAAGCTCTCCAAGCGGGCAGCACAGCTCCCTCACCACCCCGGCGCGGTCCGACTTCACCTTCCTCTCCGCCGGCCTGACCGGCCGTTGCCGTCCCTCCTGGGCGGCCTCCCGCTCCGACGGCACCGCAGCGCAGAGCGCCAGCACCGAGTCCACGTTGACCAGCGATCCCGGCTTGACCTTCCACTCCAGCAGGCGCATGGGGCAGCCGGCAGCCGGGCAGCGCACCTCGGTCATCACGGCCGAGGGCCCCGCCGAGGCAGCGCTACCCCCGCCAGAGTCCGCATGCTCCTCCATCTGTCTCGGCAGCCCCGATTCCCCCCCCACCACCCCCGGAAAACTTCGCCAACCACTTAAACGTATACGTGTATCAAGATTCCGCGAAGTTGGCGTGAAGCGAAAGCGCAGCAAACGGCGATAGCGCGGCCGAGTCAGCGGTAGGAGGAGACGCAACCTCACGGTGTTGGTGCACCGAGAGATCGTTCGCTCTTCCCGCCCGTAAACAGGAAAGACGAGCGCGCAGAGACAGCGCTGCTCACACGGCTTCCGGGAGGCGCTGCCAGTGGTGGGCCGGTCACCCGTCACTAGTCATGGCACAAATGAGGCTTCAAAACCCGTGATGGCTGACAGTATGCCGAACTGACCAATCAATGCGGGTGATAAATGAGGCTTCAAAACCCGTCGTGGGCGGGAATATCCTGAAGTAACCAGTCAATGCTGGTCCTAAATGAAGCTTCACACACCGCGGGTTTTGAAGCGTTATTCATCCCGTTACACCACATCACTAGGGGTTATATATAAATATAAGAGGGCGTTCTATGTAGCAATAGCATTAGGGGCTAGATCACCATACACGGCGCGCACATAACATAACATAACATGACATAACATTGTATGCATGCATATACATACATTCACACACGGCACCTGTTACAGGCGTCTAATTTCGTTGCACGATAAGCATTCTTTGGCGGAGTCTTTAAGTCGGGCCATGCATTGCAATCAACTGCAACCGTAGTACATTAAAACAGTTTTTATTACATGAATCTGGTTTCAGACCGAGCGTGAGTTTCCTTAAAGGTACGACAGGTGATGATTATGATGATGATGCAATGTGACGTAATGCTTCAGTTACATACCAGTGGCACGTGCTCCAAGGTGTCCATGACAGCAGCTCCACGCGGCGATATACGTTAATCACACTTTCCGAATATGTTAATATCAATAATATCAATAGCAACAACCTTTCTTAATATTACACGTCGCAACGTTATGAACCATGAACTGATGTAAATGAACGTCATTTATACATCGACCAAATTAATTAAAAAATTCCTTAACTCTATACGTAACGTGGTGACAAATGAAAAGGAAGACACATTTTGACGGAATAAAACGACAAATATACAAACTGCCACACCTTATAGATTTGTAAGCATGCTTATTCTGTTTTATGCTAAATGAAGTTTAAAACCTGAACGTGCACACGTCAATTCCACATCACTGCATGTGAATTTATTATTGTTGAAATTCTTAGAACATTAGGTTCGGGCCAGACTGTGAAGCATTCCTAAGATTAACATTTTCCTAAAACGATTTGTTGTTGTTTAGTCACGCAGTCGTGTCAGACTCTTCGCGACTCCATGGACCACAGCACGCCCTGTCCTCCACCGCCTCTCAAAGCCTGCCCAAACTCATGTTCATTGCTTCCACTATACTGTCTATCCATCTCATCTTCTGCCATCTCCTCTTCCTTTTGCCTTCAACCTTTCCCAACATTAGCATCTTCTCCAATGACTCCTGTCTTCTCATTGTGTGCCCAAAATAT
>JAACJT020001322.1:0-14361 GCA_009936485.2 Gymnarchus niloticus | reverse complement strand
TTCCCGCCTGTTAATGTGCATTACCTCCATACTGTCTGACCCCGAGTTTCCTCGCTGCGTAATCCCGTACGCCCCGCTTCCCGCCTGTTAATGTGTGTTACCTCCATACTGTCTGACCCCGAGTTTCCTCGCTGCGTAATCCCGTACGCCCCGCTTCCCGCCTGTTAATGTGCATTACCTCCATACTGTCTGACCCCGAGTTTCCTCGCTGCGTAATCCCGTACGCCCCGCCTACCGCCTGTTAATGTGCGTTACCTCCATACTGTCTGACCCTGAGTTTCCTCGCTGCGTAATCCCGTACGCCCTGCTTCTTGCAAATGCGTTTCAAGCTGAGGCTTCCAAGTGTGGCTTCACCAGAGTTGTGCCTCCCTTCCTCTCAGCTCAGCCTCCCAAGGTCACCAGGCTGCCCTCGGGACGGGGGGGGAAGTAGGCCATGCTCCTGCTGGGGGTCCTGCTTACCTTTAACGATAAATCCCAAAGCCGTCTTACCTGCTGTCAAACGGCGAGCATCTCAGTTTGTGACAGAGTGGGTAACTGTACGTTTCTGATGACATACTGACCATGTGCATGTCGTCTGGTACACGGGAAACGCTTCTCTGAACGCGTTGATGTTTTGCTCCGGCCGCCCCTCCAGGACCAGCTGCACCCCGAAAGCGCTCCGGGCTGTGGTTTTACACAGATGGCGTGATGTGTAGTCGCCTTCCCGCTGTCGTTTCACCTTGGGTCGGCTACGGCTGGGCTCCGTGCCGCGGTGGCCCCCCCCCCCCCCAGGCAGTGGTACTGTAATAAGAGGTTTTTTCATTACTCTCATTATACTAACAGTAAGTCGTTAAGCCATAGGATGTTTTTCTTCTTAATCCTAATTTCGGATGCGGCGCTGAAGCCCACAGACATTGATGACTCGTCCGGCTCAGCTCACAGCAGGCCTGTGACACAAACCCCCATCTCTGGGGCGGCTGTCTTCATTCTCCGAGGTCACGGCAAGTGTCTCGAGCGCCCGGCTCCTGTCATAATTCGTCCCTTGATTCCCCCTCCGTTTTGGCCGCCCATCTCCGTGTCTCAACAGAGCTTTGGATCTCCGAGACGTTTCAGGCAGGGCCCTCGTGGGAGCGCGGCCCCGCCTTCGTAATTTACGCCCGGGCTTCCACAGGAAATGCCGCGCCGTATATCAGGAAAACAAGCGTCCACCGCCGGCGGCGACACGCTTCCACGGGGACGCCCGTGGAGAGATTGCAGCGGTGGGTGTGCGATCAAATCAGAGACCAAAGACCATTCATAACGTATGAGTTTAATCCAGTTTTTTTTTTTTTTATTTCCCATAAATAATGGATGATAGATGTATGTTCTGTTGCCGAACTGGAAAATTCATGAATTTTAAAACGGCATTTGGGTGGGAGATGGATGTCACACGCAGGGCGACCAGTGCTGGAAGCTGCGGCTTTCCTTTCCATAGCTTCCCGAGGTGGGAATGGTGCCTTTCCGACGTTACGTGGAGTGCAGTGATGACCTGCTATGTCAGTGGATCCAGATTCCGGAGACTTCGAAGGTCCCGTTTATCCGCTTTATCCGGAGCCCAGTCCGCCTTCCCAGGGGCCGTGTGTGTAATGAATTAATAAAACCCAGCTCTGGTGTTTTATTACGCCGTGTGTTTTTATGTTAATGAGCTGCTTTTCCAGCCCTGACCCAGGGGGTCAGCCTGGAGAAATTGAGGGGGTGGTGGGGGGGAGGGACTGTTGGTGTGTGAAGGGGTCCCATCGGTGGGGGTTAGCCAGGTTTACGTGCTGGTTCTCCGTAGTTCCAGTATGGATTCCTGTAAATGTCAGAGTTTATCGCCGCCGCTCTGTGCTGCTCTAGCCACGCTCCCTGCAGTCGGGACCAGCACCCAGACCGGCTGTCCCCGGGGTGTGGTGATTGGAGGTCCCTCTCGGTGCAGAGCTGTTTTCCCGTCTCTCGGCGGCTCCTTTCCGGACCGTGGGATTGCTCTCAGAGCAACACCAAGCCTGAGGTTATCAAGGTCGTCTGAACAGCGATCCTCATCCCACCGCATCTGCTGCTATATCTTCCTTGCATTCAAGTGAATCTCAAACCCGGGAAGGTATTTTGCGCCCCTCGCTCTACCTGTCTCGGCAGGGCGATGGCGTTGCTAGGCGCTGGGCTGGAGGGTTCGTCCATTTGTGGCCCTTCCCTCTCTGTCCCCGATGTAAGACCTCCTTTCAAGGAGGTTGGCTTTTAAATTCGTGGACAGTCGTGGTGTTGGTTTTGCTGACGGACCCCAGCAGCCCATAATCGCTCACCTCTGACCCGAGCTCGCCAGCAGAGGAATTGGGGCTAACCTGGGGGCCCCCATCTCTCTGGGTGAGCACAGGCAGAACGCGGCCATTGCAGAAACGCTGGGTGGGGGGTGCTGCTGCTTTTAGGCCCACCATTTTCTCAAAGCAGGCTCGGGTTAATTTGAACCCTTTTAGAAAATGGGCCCAGCGTGGGACGCTGCAGGTGTGTTTGGGCATGCTCCGCGGTGGAGCGAATGCCGCTGGCTTAAACGTCCCCCGCCGGCGTTAATCAGGCCTCCGCCAGCCGCCTTTCCGCTCAGCTGCAGACCCGCCGCGGAGGATGGGTCCCCGGTGGAGTGTGAAATCTCTGGACGGCTTGGGGATGACAGTGTGACGGCCAAGCCTCACGTGTGACAGAGACACTTCCCGCATCCTGCTGCCGTCCGACCGTGTCACCGCGGCTGGGTGGGAAGGCGAATGTTCTATTTTTTTCTGTCGCTTGACAAAAGACGTGACATATCTGATGGGAACGGATGTGAGATATTAAAATATTAATATGACCAAAAACCACCCCCAAATGCCACAGATTTTAAGCTTGACTTGAAGCTTTGCCTCACCGTCCACGTGACTTTCTTTAGCGGATCTGAAAAATATTCTCCAGGTTGACTGCCGTGGGTTTTGTTGCTGGCATCTTCATCCTCCCACAGCTTCTCCAGCTGGTCAGACCACACGTCTCTTTGCATGGCTGCTGACTTTCGCTCACTCTGGGGGGCTGGGGGTCTCCAGATGCTGCTAAGCCCCCCTCCAGCATGTCCTGGATCTTCCCTGGGGCCCAGTGGGATGTGCCTCAACACCTCCTTTGGGAGCCGTCCAAATCGCACCCTTAGAAGATGTCTGAATCTCCTCGGCTGCTTCCTCTTGGTCTGATGGGGTGGTGTGTCTATTTTGAGGTTCCTCCAGGCCCTTTTGACCTGTTTGTCTTCACAGCTGTGTCCTTTTGGTCATCGCCCACAGCGCACGACGTCGGTGCGGATGTGGAAAGACGGGTCAGTCACGATCCTCGTCTGGCATCTCTCCCACTTCGCCACCATGGATCAGTTCGACGCCCTCCGAACTGCAGTCATTAAACTGTCCCGTCTATCTTGCGTTCTCGAGGTTCTTAAACTCCTTCGCTCGTTGTTCTGACCGCCAGAGGTCCTGCTCGTACCAAGCTGGAAGCACGACACCCGTACCAGGCCAGCCGGTTGTATATGCACCTTCTCCCAGATCGGCCTGTTCTTACGAACCCACACACACCTGAGTGAGGCCACAGTTCCACCTCCAGAACGGGATCAGCATTGTTCCTCCCGAGTCCTCGGTTTGACCATTATCTCTTCTCTGGTCCCCCTTTAGCTGAAAACGTGCCCCATTTGCCAGTCCAAATGTACTTTACCTGCCTGACATGCAGTGTTGGAGTGTAACCTCAGTAACCTCCAGGGTTCTCAGTGTCTCTGCAATGCATTTCATCTGCCCGGTTTTTGTTGGTAAAAACTGCACTACACTTGAAAGAATTTAGGCGTGCTGGAGAGTTTGAGTTAGGGTCATCATCTGGTCGACCTTACGTCTTTGGGCCGGTCCTCCGGGTCGGGGGTCACGGTGTTAGGCAGGCCGATGTTTTGCGGAGGCGCTATGTATTAATGGTTAAGACTCCCAGAAGGCATGTTTTTATTAGTTTGTCTTCCGTTCAGAAAACATCCTGCCAATTTTTTGATGGACTAAACAAGTAAACATCTCTCAGTAGGTGTCACCTCTCTGTCCCCAGCCGGTCTGTCGGTGAGCTCATGGTAACGCTGGGGAGATGCAGCACAGGGTATGAGCCTGGGTAGCAGCCTGGAAGAGATGCTGATGGTGTCTGGGGAAATCAGTCAGCTTCCCTCTTTGGGATGCTGGGGGGGTCCTTGCGGGTTTAGGAGCCTTTTCTGTGTATGTAACGCAGTGCCATGGGGTGGGGGGTCAGTCACGAGGTTACCGTGGAAGGTCTGGCCTCACACACGTGAAATTACCGCCATGACGATGAGCTTCATCAATTCCCGGCGGCTGACTGTTACTTTGATGGCGTTGGTTTGACTTCCTTCGTGTTTTCCCAGTAGAGGGTGCTTTGTGGACTGACTGTTTTGGCCGTCGAGTTTCTCTCAGGTGTGGTTGATTTGGTGGGGTGCCTTTGGCTGTGTGTGCCACGAGGGTCCGGGCCAGCGTGTGTTTGTGTGAGAGGCGGTTGCAGGTGTTTTTTTTAGAACGCCCCCCACTGGAATTAAGTGCTCGTTGCTCTTTTTACACGTGCCCGTGCGTCCAGCAGTGATAACCCGAAACTCTGTTAAAATGACCGTCATTTTAAAGTAACACTTGAGACCACGTCCCGACGCTCTGAAAACGTGGAGCATCGCATCCGGGCCCGAAGCCGCAGGCTGTGTCGTGTAGTCCTCCCCTCGTTTCTGTGTGCTGCTCTGTTTGCTGATTTTTTTCCCCCGGCATCACGCCAATGAATTATGCCTCCGAGTTCAGTTCGGTTCAGTTGATGGGCGGCTGTTGGTCGCAGTCACTTGTTTTGGCAGGGAGAGACGCGGGCGCCTGTCAGCTGACGCTCCTCTGGTATAGAGGCTCCGTTGTTAGTCCGCGTGCGAGTTCCTGTAGTCTGGCTAATGCTCCCCCGCTCGGATCCGAGTGCGCAAGGGCGGAGTGTCGGGTCCTGTCGCACGAGTCTCTTTGCAGCCCGGCCCGTCCTGTGACAACCTGAACTGCGTGCAAACGCGTGCCGGATCCTTCCTTAAACTTAGCCGAGCGCGGCGGACAGCTGAGAGGAGCTCATACACAGTCCGGCGTTCAGTCACGCAGTGCGTTAAGAGACACCTGCGACCGGTCTCTTTTGGTTCAGGTTTCTGCCTGTGTGGATCCTTTACTGTCTGCCCCGGTCACGTTTGTTTCGCTGAGTTACCCCCGGGCTCAGAGCCGGCTCACTCTGACGGTTACTATAGGGACGGACCCCTTAAGGGTGGGGTGGGTTAAACTGAGCTGCTCTCTGTGTCCCGTAATAGCCTTCAGCTCCCGACTCTGTACAGGCAAATATATGCAAATATGTCTAATCCCCAAGACAAGTGTGCTTCCGTCACGTGGCGTGTCCGCAGGTTCGGATGGCCCAGGGTGCCAGAGTGGCAGTGGTGGGACCGCTTTCCTGTCTGACGTTCTCACCCCGGACTTCCCGTCTGCATGTCTTTTTTTTAACGCCTTAAACGGATCTGAAGTTATACGGAATGATGTGAGATTTTTCAGTGTCCGTGATGCTCGGGATGTCAGCTGGCCTTTTAAACGGTTCGCTGTTTTGTCCCTTGCCTGTTGGGTGCCCGAAGCCCCTTTATCTCGGGGGGACCTCACGCTGTGTATGCACTCTGTCTGTCCCAGGGGGCGTCACAGAGACGTCTGCTCTGGCCCTGTTCATATCGCACCCTCCCCAGTGCCTGTTTTCCCCTTTTTTTTCTCACCCCCCCCCCCCCCACCACCACCACCAAAACAAACACAGCAGGATGCCGGGAGGGGGCCGTGACTGCCTCTCAGATGGGCAGTGTTTCCATGCCGAAACATCATGAGAAGTGGGGTCAGGCTTCGTTCTCTCGGGGGGTGGTTCTACCCCAAACACCGTGTGATTTGAGCGAGGACCACATTTAAGCAGATGGCTGTCTGTTAAGGTCCCTGCCCAGCTTTTCATCTTAGGTTTTGGAGTGAGCGTCTGGTGGTTGTTTAAACACTCATTCATTAATCGCAACCGTGAAGGCACCCCCGAGTCCTGTCAAAGTTGACAGGAGGTAGCCATGCCCGTGTCCTCGAGGGGAAACGGCTCGGTGCTTAAACCTTCCCCACAGTCCTGCCCGAAAAGGCTCCGCCCCTCTGATGGCAGTTGATGTATTTATGCAGGCTGCAATCAGTGACCGCATGTTTGTTTCTGTGGTTAAACTTTTTTGCCATTGGGCCTGGTTTACGGATGGAAATGCGTCATGCCTGGCCTGAAGTTAGAGCGAGGAGGATTCAGGTCCAGACGTGTACACGTCTTCTGAAGGTTGCGTCTACGTGCCGAGAACCTCAACTGTCGGCCCAGACTGTTTCAGATTCTTCGCGTCTCTGCTTGAGGAGGTCATTTGAGATTTAAGCGATTGATGCAGGCCCTCATCAGAAATCGCCAAGCCTGCCATGTCCTGACCCTGCCGTCGCCCCGGTCCTATTTTAGCGGTCGGCGGTGTCCTGTTTAAACATGTGTAGATGCTTCCGGGAGCTGATTGGCCAGGCCTTTGGTGTGACGTTTGTACAGTCTGGGTTCGCGTTCCAATTTGTTTGGACCAAAGCGTTCTCCCGGTGCCATGCTCGGTGCTGCCCCCTCTGGTTGCTGTAAGTCACGACCGTGACCAGCTGTGATTCTAACTCCCCTGAGTCAGGGATGGTTGGTCAGCAGAACTGTGTCCTACCTGGTGGCACATGGACTGGCACTGTTTGGGGGGGGGGATGTGGGTCTGTTTTTGAAACTGCGTTGGTGAGGGCCGGAGCTCTTCTTTCGCTCCCCCCAGACATGCACGCTCCCCCCTCCCCCGTGCGCACCTCGGTATCGCCGTTCCTGGCACTGTGTAATGGCACAGGCGATCGTGAGATGTAAGTGAAATGAACCCAAACCGTAACATCTATGAGTATGAATAAGGGTAAATATTTGACTTAATGTTATAAGGCGTGGCGTTGCACGGACAGATGATAGCTGATCAGATTTTAAATTGATCTGCCGAATTGAAACCACTCTCAGTATTCATCCATCTCTGCATTCTGGCAGGAGGTAAACACGGTGAGCTCTGGGCCGTTTGCTTGCGGAGACTTTCCTGCTCGCGGTCATCGTATGTGGAGAGGTGGTCTTGCGTCTGAATTGACCTCCTCTTCTCCCCACTCCACAGAGGACCCGGCAGACGCTGACCTGTGGCTCCTCAACAGCTGTACGGTGAAGAACCCGGCAGAAGACCACTTCCGAAACTCCATAAAGTAAGGAGCGTGTGTGTGCCACAGGGGGGACAGGGCTGGGTGTGAGGGACGTGACATCGAACATATGTCAGCTTCGGCGGGAGGTACCAAATTGTGCTCTCATGGGAGGGGCGTAAGGAATGACTGCACCGTGGCCCCCCCCCTTCACCACCAGTCCCCTGGAATCTGAAGCTTTTGCCCCCAGTCTCAGTCCGTTAGCCTGGCCCGCGCCAGCTGTGGTGTGCGGGGGAACCCCCCCTGAAATTGTCACCGGGTAATTAGGTGATGTTTTTGTTGTGGTGCTGCGTCTTTTCTGGGGTTTCCGGCCTAAGTGTTTAAAGTGTGTGGGACAGCAGATGTGGGTTCATCGGGGAGCCTTGCACCCTGCTGGCTTTACATAAAAACCGTCAGATTCAACCACAAGCTGCTTTACATTTTTATTGTTTTTCCTTTCTGGCGGTGGGGGGGGGGGAGGCATGTGAAGGTGAACTTCAACCCCACCCTCCTGATGGTTTTTTTTTTTTTTTCCCCTCCCCTCCAGGGGCCGTGTTGCAGGTGTGGGGAGGTGGGCATCCCATGAATGGTGGGCTGCCGGTCTGCCATTAGCCTTTGTTTTAAATATGCTTTTAAAATAAAGGTGTAGCTTCTGACAAACAGACACTTAAAGTGGATAAAGAAGGTGTATGAGACATGTGACCATGATGACCCCACTGTTGACAGGCGGAGTGTCTGGTCATCTTCCATTGGGCACGTTAGCGGGCGGGCCGGGAGAAGACGGGCAGTCCGGTCCCATGCCGCTATTCTCACTGCGTCCGCAAACTGCCGGGGTGACGGGGAGCGTTTTTTGGTTCTGAGAGAGAAGGCGTTATGAATTTTTCACTTTAACGGCGACGTAAATCCGGTCGTCTTTCAGCTCAGTCGCTGCCTGCTGTGATTTTTGCTTTTTCTTCTTCCCTCTTCAGACGTCTCTGGTCCCGTTCGCATTATGTCCGCTGTCGTTTATTTCCCTCCGATTTTCTTTCTAATCGTATATTCAAATCATTTACACGTCGACTCTGATGTCTCCTGAGTGATACTAATTGACTTAAGAACGAGTGGGGCAATCTTCGAAATTCTAATGAATATGCAAATGAGTCGGGAGTCCTCTCAATAAGGGGGTCTTTTCGAACACTTTGAAAAGGATCCATCGTGAAAAGGGGCTTCTGGGGCGGTGGGTCGGAAGACGTCCTGCTGTGGGGGGGTGGGCAATCAATGTGGCATTCACTCACGGTGGTCGACTCAAGCAGAGCTCCCACTCAGTGTCTGTGGGGGGTCTCTCGGGTAACACCCCCCCCCTACCCCACCCAAGGCCCCGCCCTTGTCTCCGGGGCACGCTGGATGACACCTGCCCTGGTGGGGCTGGGTGATTCTGGTTAACGACGAAGGGACATTGAGTTGTCGCCTGGCACGGAGCGGGGGGCACTCTTGTTTATCACTCGTGTTGACCCCCATGTGACTCCTGTTGTCCTGCTTGTCTTGTCAGATGACTCGGCACGCCGACTCGCCGTGCCGTGTGTCAGTCACGAGCCCCTCGTACTCTCTCCTCCCGGCACGGCGACCGGTCGTCACAATCAGGCTCTTCTCTATCGCGAAGCCTGGCGCTCATCGTTGGGGTCACTTTCTGTTTACAGAGCAGAAACGCGGCTGAAGCTCTACCCCCTTTTTTTTATGTTGATGTATGTCACTTCAGGCTACGATAAAGATCCCCTGTTTTCAGGCCGCAGTCCTCAGAGGCTGTCAAACCTAACAGTCTTTGCTGTCTGCAGGGTACGACTGCTTCAGACTATCGGATTGGCCCCAGTTTGCTCTGAGTTTCATGTTCTTTGTGATGGTGGTACTGTAACATCTTGTGTTTGAACTGTTCGTGACTTAACACTACCAGCCTCCCCCTACGTACAGCCTGTCTCGCACGCTCACGCCCTTCTTTGTCATCGGTGTTACCGAGCCGGCCTCTAGGGGGCACTGTCCTCTCACAATCCCCACATGTCCCCAACTTCAGGCCCCACTTGGAAGTGTAGTTTTGAGAGTGTCAGGAATTGGGCTGCCAGTCGGCATTGCCAAATGTCCTCCTTCGCCTCTCCGATGGAGGCAAGGTCGAGTGACTCTGTAAGCAGATCCAGTGCCGGAGCCAGACCCTTTCAGAGCGTGGCTGGGATTTTGTGATTGGTGACCCTCTGTCATCGTAGAAGGGTGGCTCTCGCCCCCAGTTCCTCAGCCGGCTGTAGGGCGGCGACTTTAGGCAGCATGTCATTGAACCGTGCTTTTTGCGTTTGGGGAAGTGGTGGCAGGAAGAGGTGAGATTTCACATTAATGAGATCTGGTTTTTGGTGGTGTGGGGGGGGGGGGGGTCGATTTTTGTGAACGTGGAGTGGAATCGCATTTATGGCTGTCAAACTGCCACAGCTGCTGAGGACTAATATTTATATCCAAATCAATTTGACATTTATAGAAATACCCATATAATCTGCATGGCCCTGACAGGGGTAAACAGTTCGGAGATGGCTGGCTGTATCATCATCAGTATTTTCTGGTAATTTCTTTTTAACTTATTTACTGTTGACGGTGTGTTTGTTTGCAGCAGCCCCAGACCGATTCCCCGTAGGTGTGAATTATCGTTCCACTTCCAATGATGGGGGGGCTCCCTCATTAAGCCGCACGTGAACCGACTCGGGTCTCAGGAAACGGAGACGGGCACTCGGTCCCCACAGTGACCCGTTTCCTTCGTGACAAACGGAGCGTCCCCATCCTTTGGTTTCGCTCTTCCTGTGTCCCCGCTGATTGCTTCTCTTTGCTCTGCTGTTTTTATTTCTGCCCTGCAGCTCAGCGTTGACCTCCTAAGGAAAATGATGCTTCCTTTTTTTGTAACGTTTCGTTGGTCATGACTTTAATGGTAGTGAAGAGGAGGAACTTGGCGGAGTTGCTGTTAACTTGTGGGTGAAACAGAACCGACCGAGAAACCCTAGGGATCTAAATTGTCCTGGTCTTTAGACAGCAGCTCAGGAAAGACCAGGTTTATTCTGGGTAATGGTGGCACTCTGACTCGTGGCTGAAAATTAAAAAGTAGAAATAGAGCCAATGAAATCTATCCAACCTGAAGATGGAAATGTTTGGTCCAGGCCTTCGTGACCTTGGGCTTGGGAGTTTAACGGACCAGTTCAGACGTGCTATGCTGAGTCTCTGGGGCCTGGCAGAGCCGGGCGTGGCCTCCATGTAGTGATTGTCCAATCAGGTCCTCTTCCCAGTTCCACTGCCGATTTAAAGGGATGATGCTGATTTAATCTGGCTGTTTACGCTGGCGTGGCCGCTGGGCTCACTGTGTTTAGGTCGCAGCCAAACACCTTTTATGTGCTTTATGAAGGTGATAGAATGAGGCCTCGGGGCCCCTGATCAATCATCTATAGGCTGTGCATGCGCTCAGATCAGACCCGGGTGTTTCTATGCTCGAGACCCAGCCAAACTCTTCTCCTGGATGTCTCTAGGTTTTGTAACCAGTGTTTGCCATACCATGCCAATATTTACGAGTCTGATGGCTGTGTATGGGCCTCTTGTCAAATCACAGCACTGTTCAGAGCAGCTATGGTAGGATGATCTGGGAGGGAGCGAATGGTGGTCGGCGGGACGATCTGTCCGGACGGCCGTGGTACAGACGCTGTGAGCTCGCACTGAGTGGAAAGCCGTGACTAGGTACATGTCTGCATGCACATATATAAACATGCATGGGTTATGCGTGTCATTTTTGACGTTGGAATTTCTCTGGTGCGAAGTAATGTGCGTGTGACCGCTTCCTTCGAAAACGTGTCCACTGGTGGGTATCCATTTCCTGCGGGGCCTGGTCACTGCCGAGATGGGTCGGCCTTCGTCACCACCTGCCGCCCCCGTCTTAACAGACGTACAGGATTGGCCAGTCCAGCCCACCCTCCTGGTCTCTGGCTGTCAACTCAGCCAGCCAGTGATCCCCCCCCCCACTGCATGCCTTATTCCTGATGGTCTCCTCCCCGACCCCCCAGGGCCCCATCCAATTGGAGGGGGGACCCCGGCACGCGGGGCTCCCATGTTTTGCCCTGCGAGGGAGTTAGTTGCTAATTATTTTCAGATGTATTTAGATGCAAATACAGGAAGACCATGTCGTGAGCACAGCTGAACCCTTAAACGACAATTCGAACCCCCAGCCCTGGAGGTAACAGGCAGCAGAGCCACCATACCGCCCCTGTGTGTTTTAACCGTCTTAAGCATGACTCATGAGACTGCATCATGTGGTATCACGCTGTCCGTTTGTGTGTGTGTACACATTATAATGTTGTTTGCCTGTCTGTACCCTTGTTTGGATTTTTTTGTTTTTTTTCTTTTGATTAATAATTCCAGACTAGGTTTGAATATTAAATCAAATTAGTGGTTAGTGGGGTAGGAAAGTGTGAAGGTTTGGTGGGGGGGCAGGAGAGGTGCTTCCACCTGCATGGAGCTCTGAATGGTGGATGCTGCCCCATGGAGCCATGACCTGGTGTCACGTGGCCCAGGGCGGAGGCGGCCTTTTCTGATTGGATGCCTCATTTGTGGTAATGACAGTGCGTGCAGCAAGGTCTCACCTGCTTTGACAGCATGTGTAAACACGGCCGATAGCCGTTGTCCGTTTCTTTGTTTTCTTACGTTCTGATGGCAGTGCGTAAGCCTGGTTTAGTTCGGCAGTCTCTCTCCGGCGCTCCGCGAGCTGGGGGTGCGGGGGGGGGTCATCTGTATTTCTGTATTCGGATATTTAACTCCCGCCCTGGGGTGGAGTGTTGACTTGGTCTCGGACTGTTGGATAAACAAAGGAAATGAGTTCCATAATTTGCCTGGAAACAAGGTGGTGGTGTTGGGAGGGATGTGTAACCCTCTCGGAAGGTATGTGACTCTTCTATCAGTGTGTGTCTGTCTGTCTGGAGCCTGGGATTCCTGTGGAGACCCCCCCCCCCGAAAACGTGTGCCAAGCGTGCCACTGTTTCTGTGCTCCCATGATCCTCTGCTTCGACCGTTCTCTCACACGCCTCGTCTTTCAAGTGCAGATGTTTGCGTGGGATCTCCTTCCTGCTTCTTCTTCATCATCTTCTTTTTGTTTGTCTTTTTTTGGTCGCCAGATGGCAGACAAGGTTAATCTCAGGACCCTCCCACCTCCAGACCCGCCGTCCAGATGTCGTTCTGTTTACTCGGGTAACCGCACTCTCTCGCTCCCCTGCCTGGCCGCGGAGAGCTCCGGGTCACGCCCCTCTCAGTCACCTGTGTGCTTAAGAGCGCGGATGCAAGCTGGCGGGGGGGAGCCGGCTTGTTTACCTGTACGTGTGGCGACCTGCCGTCTCCGCAAAGCAGAGCCACGCGATTGAAAAAGTTAACGCTGTTATTAAAGTTAAGATTATTTACCGCCATGTTGCAGTAGGTGTTTCCTAGCGCCTATCCCTGGTTTCTTACGCTCGGATTTACTTGAGCCGTGTGGATGGGATGGGATGGGGGGGGTGGGGGGCAGAGCCCGCATGGCGAGCGCTGTCTCGCCTCAGAAAGGAGCTGCACGCAACAAAATGCCCTCTGTCTACCACCTGCTGCCTGAGCGCAAGCTATGGTTTCAGGACAGTAAAAAAAAGCTATCCAATTCGGGCTATTCATAGCGGGAATAATGGCCCCCCCTAAATTCCCCCCCCCCCCCCCCCCGGCGTCTGTCGCGAAGACAAACCCCCATTGATGTGGCTGGCATCAGGGAGCCTGCTGCACGAGGTGCCCCACCCCCCAGCCGCCGGGGGCTTTTGAACGGTCCCGTCCCCAGTGATGCCTCAATAGCACGCTGCCTGTGCCCTTTACAGGACCAGCTGCCTTTCAGATTTTTGTTTGTCTCCGCCCGCCTCTGGGGGGGGGGGGTGCCTGGCAGGTGCGATGGTCTTTTTGAGGGTGGGGGAGCGACGGCGGAGAGGAGTCTCAGCAGGTCCGAAGCACAAACACAGCCTGGTGGAGGCGGTTACGAGGACGACAGATGCTGAAAGGTTAAACGGTTGTCCTGGGGCCACTCGGCAGCCAGCCAGCCAGCCAGCCAGCCAGCCACGAGTGAAGGTGCGCTGGACGATGGCGGACTATGCTGGTAGTTTCCAGAAAGTTTGCTTCCTGGTGAAGTTGGTGGGACATGAGCGTCGTGGCTGGCACACAGAGTGACTGATCTCCGGTCCCCTGTGGTCCTCTGGGTGTCACCCCAGACAAGGTGGTCATCACGGCAGCGCTGTCCAAACCACCAGACCTGTCTTGTGGTTTCGGCTTCAATTCCAGAATTTCTGTCGCAGCTGGTGTGGGAATGCCATCTCTACAGCAACCCCCCCTCCGTGATGACCCATACGGTTCCAGTCACACCCTCGTCCCCGGGATCCTGGGAAGTGTCCGCAGGTGATCTCCTTTAGGTTTCCTGCAGATGATCGTTGTGCTCGTTGGACCAGGGGTCCTTCAACCTGACGGGATGAAGGATCGCTGCCTGTTTGAGCACCCCACCCATCACACCCCGCCCTTTCCTGCCCTCATTGGCCCCGCCCAGCTCCATCCTTGAGGTCTCAGCGAGTGAGTTCGCCGGGGGCGGTGCTTATCCTGAATGTCTGGCCACGCGCTCACCTTGGAAAGGTGGGGGGCGGGGAGCCTGCCAAAAAGCGAGGTGGGTGGCAGGTCTCACACTCAGTATGTAGAACTGGAAGCCACAAAATTGGGGTGTAATTTTGCAGGCTTGGTCCCTGAATTGATGTTTAAATGCCCTGGGAGGGTTTGTCTCACTGTCCTTGTTGGGGACAAGCGTCAGAGTTACAGCTCCGTGTCTACGTTTGAATTCCACCGGTTTGATAAATTCTCCTCGACATTCTGACCTGGAGAGGTCCCATCAGGGAAGGCGGTGCTGATCCACTGTAAGGCTGGGTACCTGACGGGGACGCTGTTGGCATCCCAGCCCGTTCCCCTAGATCTCTCTCTCTCTCTCTCTCTCTCTCTCTCACACACACACACACACACACACACACACACACACACACACACACAC
>JAACJT020001321.1:0-15550 GCA_009936485.2 Gymnarchus niloticus | reverse complement strand
CAATGTACACTTTCTGCCCAGATAAATGGCCTCAAATGGCTTCTTTGTGTGCTTAAGACTTTTGCACAATACTGTAATGTTCGATTTATTAAACTTGGTTAACGTTGAATTACACTAATTTATTTGCCTTCCATCTTAGTAACGCAGTATGACTTAATACCCATAATAATGTCTCTGCTGAATATTGTCCTCGCAATGTGGGTGTTTATATATATTATATGTAATAATGGAATTCATAGGATCTGTACTTGTTAATAAATCAAGCTGATACCAGGACTCATCACGTCTCAGCTATGAGTTATTTGCTGTGCTGTCGTGCATCAAACACCAATATCTTTATAACTGGCTTCAGATCTGTGATCTGGACTACCCTGTACACCAGATTTACTGGTATGTTATTACCTGTAATGCTAACCCAGACCATTATATCATAGATCAGCCATTTAAAAACAGTCTGAAATTAAGAGGGAAAAAAAAAACTTTAAACTGGAATTTTTGCAAAACTTATTTACCTTTAGAATTCCACGTGGGAAGTTCTAGCAAATATTTGAATATTCCTCTGTAAGTGTTGTTAACTAACAGAAATCTATTAATTAGAAGTAAATGTTGGGCCGAATACCTGGAAACACCATAAATTAATGGCAGGCTCACAAAGCCTTGGCCTCTGGCTTTTGACATATAGTACACACTTACTTTGATTAATAATCTGGATGTAATGCTTGATAACTAGGTATAGGTTATATTCAAGTTCATTTAGTTGATTCTGTGACTTGTATTGTCTAGGCTGCAGGAATCAGTTGTGCCAGTGATGTATATAATTCCTGATGCCGATGGCTACCTTCACCATTTGGATTTCACGAGGCGAAAAAGATTGGAAGATCTTTTTAAAACGATACTACACTGTCCGCACATCCTGTGCACTATACCTAGCTGTTGCAATAAATAAATAGCTTATGTATAATCATTTTTCTTGCCCATGGTCATTAATGGTGGAGGAGTACTCAAAAGTTGGATGTTTTAATTGTAATAAGTAAAACAAAAGATCTTTGTGCACTTGTGCATAGCACTAGTTATTAAGGCAATTTTTAAAAAATTACTTTGAGAAAAAATTATTGTGGTTCAGGATAACAATACGGCTTTCATTTTTCATCGTGTCATCCCTCAGTGCCGAGTAGGCTCCTAAGGTTCTTGATTGCGAATCCAAAAAGGCCAGCCAATGCACAATGAGTTCTCTGTTTCCTTCTCTCCTTGTCCTCCAGATCGTTCTTCTTGAACTGAAAGCAATTCTGTTGGCAGGCCGCTGCCTTTGTGGGATGGATCTGCTCACCTCCTGTTGCTGGGTTAATAGTATAATATTTTCATTGCTATATCACCAGCACCCAGGAGATGGAGGCCTTTTGCAAAAACATCAGAACCATCCACCACCGTGTTCCCCAGGGCGTATACTGTACACCACGTTTTCTGTGCCGCATGGACAGTTTCAATTTGTAGAACAAGATCATATTCAAGACTGGGGTTAGTGAATAGAAGAGAATTAATTTATAACTTAGAGTAACATTCATGATATACTTTTCAGACTTCTGTGAAGAGTTTAGTTTTCATGAAGAGCCATGGACTATGA
Organism: Gymnarchus niloticus; assembly: GCA_009936485.2. Lineage (NCBI taxonomy): Eukaryota > Metazoa > Chordata > Actinopteri > Osteoglossiformes > Gymnarchidae > Gymnarchus > Gymnarchus niloticus. The sequence goes on along the minus strand of JAACJT020001321.1, from coordinate 13,929 downwards.
GCCTCCCAGTCAGTTCTAGTGTGGTTTTATTTATAATGATAATCTTTTTTTATTTTACTTTTTCTAATGGTTGCTGAGCACCTTAGTGGGTCCCCTAACCCGGTTCTTATTACCTTTGTTGTCCCAACTATCCTCAGGCTTCTCCAACCTTTACTTCGCCGTTTCAAATGTGTCCACCTCCTACTACAGGTAGTGATACTGCGTGTCTTTGCCAGTATCTCATAGTTGAGGTTACACCATATATTATTATTAAAAAGGCATGAGCTGTATGTAAAGAACTGCTATGAAAGAGCCATCAAATGAAAATCGCTATGAAACCGGAATACTAAATATATACAGGCCAACCAACCAGCCTTCCCTTCTGCAGGGTTAACGGGTAGCTGGGGGGATTTGGAGCTTATGTCAGGCACAAGGCATGGGTAGACCTTAGATGGGATGCCATTTCATCCGATCACATTTTTAGACTCCAGGACACTGGAGTACCCGGAGGAAGCCCACGCAACACAGGGAGAACATGCAAACTCCACACACACAGAGTGGAGGAAGGATTCCAGCCCCCAACTGAGAGCCAGGAGTGTTATCCGATGAGTCATCATGCGGCTATACATAATTATTATTGTCTTTTGGTCTAGTACAGTTCTGATGTCTGAGCTGCCTGACTAAACCTGCATATACACATTAAACAAAACAGGACTTCTTTTTTAAGCTACAGGAGATCAAGACGTTACTTTTCTTAACTATGTATCAACAAATGGAAGCACTGCAGTAAACATGCATCTAACACGGCTGCAATTCCACTGAGGAATCCTATGATGAGGACCAAACTCCGACCTCCTACTACATCCCGCACTGCAGCCTTTATTATACGACCAACAGGCCAAGGACCTTGAGAATGGACACCAAGGAACCTAACATGTGCGCATTAAGCAAAAACCTGGCTCTGTGGACGCATGAAATTTCCAGCACCTGTCAAAGACCCAACACATTTATCGTTCATTATTACGTGCATTAAATGGGATATTCTACGCAATTCGGAGTTCAGTGATAGGTTTGTAAGATTAGTTCTGGCCAGGAAGGCGAACAGGAGACACGTGACACAAGGATGCAAGGAAGGAACAGGAATGGATTTAACAGAACAATAGCAAGGAGCAAAAAAAAAGTACAACCATTGCAGTTTCAGTAGAAGGGAAATGCACAGGAAAAAAGTAGATGGACGTTGGGAAGGGATTGATCTTCAGGGTCTGGGTGTAGAGGGGACAAGTGAAAAGCCCATTATTTTAACAAGTCACAGCTGAATGACTGAGCCCTGTCACATAGCGTTGAACGCTGTACCTTTAAGAGAGAAGCATGAAATTGAACCTCCATAATCACTTCACTACAGACATGAAGAACCTCATCAATTCCAGCACAGCATTTCTTAATTTTATGAATCATCTAAACAAGAAACAGCTTCAGTCTCATAACATGTTCACTTTTCATAATTTTGGCACGGATTAAGGACATTTTTCTCATATGCTTCCGTCCCTACTCGCCACCTGGACATATACTAGATTTAATGCACAATTCAACAACAGGCAGGAGGCAAATGACCTTGAATGAATCTACTGCACACAACTCATATTTAACATTCTCATGATCTTTTTAGTATTCCACCCAATTAAACTCTAAACTGAAATTTATTATATGTGTAATAATGCATAAATATTACATTAGGGTCCTCTGAAGTGCCGTTGCAATATGAAAGGCTGCAGCTATCTGGCAAATTCAGGGATTAAAGGATAGATGAATAAACTGAATGGACTGATAGATTAGCACTCCAACAGGCACAACTTTATACCCCTTAAATTATGTATCCTCTCCAGCCTCTGCTGTGTGTGTGGAGTTTGGGTATTCACCGTGTCATGTGGGTTTTATTGTATAGGGGATCCATAAAAAAAATCCTGGTTTCATCCTGTAGTCCAAAGGCATGCAGTTAGGCTAACTGGTGTTTCTGAACTGCCTGTAGCTGTGTGCCCTGTCATGTTGCTGGCATCCCATCCAGTGTGAACCCCAGCCTTGTACCCTGTGCTGTGTGGGATTAGGTTCCAGGCCTTATCACAACTCTGATCAGGATAAGGAAGAGGGATAGATGCCATTTATTACAAAGTGCTTTTTAACAGATCCTCTATGGATCCAACAGATTTTTAATCCATGGAAATCCAAGTAGATAAAAGCCAAATTATATCAAATGGTGCCTTGCTTTTATATAAAATGTATAAAAATCAGTTGCTAAATATGTCTGTGGAAAAGGACACAACAAAAAAAAAAAAAAAAAAAAAAAAAAACATACTTGGGAATTAAATATTTATTGCAAAACACTCCTGCCCAGTAAACATTTTTGGATCTGTGGTTTAATAGAATACACCCAAATCATTAATTCACAGGACACGAAAGGACACACAAAATCCAAAAAGGAGCATGCAAATAAAGTAAGCTTTTTTACATAAGGTGTCATGCATCGCGGCTGCATTTCAGAAAGAAACAGCTCGTCCAAGACAGTGCAGTAGTGGAACGGAACAGCCGCTGCAGGTCTCAGTGATATGCTGATTTCTGAGAGCCTCCATGCATGTGGGTAGTCAGCCGGCGCTTCCATTAGTTTTGCACAATACAAAATGCTCAAGTGACAGACACGCACTTTTCACACAGTAAATATGTACTTGATTCCAACTTAGCTAGAAGCCCCACAGTTTATAAAGGCTTGATAAAACAACCAGTCTAAACTTGATAAGCAGAAGTGCAAGGCAAAGTATTGTCCATTGAAGTGAAAAGTATTTTTTACTTGTGGAATTGTTCACTCAAACCCACTTACAAGACAAAACAAATGTTTCCCTTTTCAGAGTCATGTCTGTTAGGTAAATGGAGCAGGGTAATGGGCAGTCAGGCCAGTGTATTCACTTCTTCGCGCCATGCGGACCAGCGCACGCACGGCCAGTCACCTCAGACGACATTGAGGTGGCTGTTGCTGTGAGAGGATGGACAGAGGGGTAGGGGGCAGTCCTCGGTCAGGCTGCAGAGGATGTGGTGGAGTGTGTCAGGCATGTGATCGGCGATCATCCGAGGGCTGATCAGTATGCTACTGAAGGCCGAATGGTCTGACCACTGGGTGCGGTAGCTGGGCTGGGAGAAGCAGGACCTGAACGGGCAAACGGAGCCACGTATAAGTGGCACGTGATGGAGAGGGAAGCACTTTGGCAAGCAGCTCAGCTGTCAATCAGGGTGAACTGCCAACCTTTAATGTATAGACGACTCAAAACATCCATCCATCCACAAACCCATCCACAAACCCATCCATCCATCCATCCATCCATCCATCCATCCATCCAATCTCCGTGCAGGCAGACCTGTGGGAGGAGCCCTCCTCCACGATGTGGAGAACACGTCCCGGCAGGTAGAGGGGCAGGTGGGTGCTGTGGCCAGGGGAGTCCAGGCTCTGGCTAGAGGACGACTGATTCAGCAATCTCTGCTCCCCCAGCAGCGGCTGGCTCAACTGCGCGTCCCGCTGGCTCTCCAGCTCTGTGGGGAAGTCGTCCGGCTGGCCGCCAAACACCTCGTACCAGCAACCATGCAGTAGGATTTTGTACTGAGGGAGTCAGAGGAGGGGAAAAAAAAGGACGACACACAATTCAAAGCCAGAACAGAGAGACAACTGACCAAACACCATCAACAGAGAGCTACATGGCCAAACACTAACTGTTAGCCTGCCATGTTCCCACGTACAGAATTAGTCTATTATAGCAGAACTGCATGCTCTTTCAAAGGCTACAACGTACTATATCAGTAAAATAATCACTAATGTTGTTAATGAAATAAAAAAAATGTAACGAAATGCAGCAAACACTCTCAGATTGCATGACGAAGATGGCACTTCTTCACCTTGGGCTTACTGCAGTTGGAAACCATCTTCAGGATTCTCCCTTTCAGGTGCTCCATGTTTGGGATGCTCAACCTGGACGAACGCAGACAGGGAACTCGATTTTACTGACGTTCAGGGGTCTGCGGTCACCTTCCCACGGTTCTTTCAAAGGCCAACAGCCACCGACGGTGGTCCTGGCAACACGGGGACTTGTCCTCTCAGGATAATCAAGGCCAACATTCTCACCGAGGCACCAGGTCCCGGCCGAGCACCACGGAGACGACAAACTCCTGAGTGTAGTCCGCGAGCGCTTTGCTGTGGATCGAAACCGGAGTAGGGAAGCATAAGAGCACACTGAGAAGTTTCTGTACAAAGCCAATAATTCTTATGAATTTGAAATGAAGCTAAACACCAAAGACACTAAACACTACTCTGACACCAACTGTTTAAATATGTAAAATACAGCACACAGTGCAATAACTGCTTCAAACTCTGATGCAACACCTTAACTTTTCAGTGCAATATTGTAAGCAATCATACAGCACCTAAATATTTAGCATCTTATAGAATGAACTGTATAGCCTTGTACCGTATAATTAATAGTCTAGCACAGGGGTGGCTGACCGGCTGGACATGAAGAGCCAAAAGACGATTGGGGAGGGGGATTTATTTATTTTTTTTTCTTGACTCTGCAAACTTTTCTAAAATAAAAAAAAAAAGAGTCACATGCAGCTTGCGAGCCGGTAGTTGACCACGCCTGTTCTAGTGCTCGGTGTATTTGTGCATCCTCAAGACTTAATGTTTCACGTAGTGTCTTAACTATATCTTCTGTAAGCAGTTGACTGTACAATCCTTTAACATGTTTGTAAAGGCTGGGCAAAACATTCCTCCTTAACGGCCTGTATGTACGGCAGAACTGTCACCTCAGCAGGCCCCCTGGTGGCGAGAAGGCATAGCACCGCAGCGTGGGATACGTGCTGCGCAGCAGGACAGCCAGCAAAGCGGCTGTGCCGGCCCCCAGACTGTGACCTGTAATCACCAGCTGGTATTCCTGTGTAAAGAGAAGTCACCTCACTCCACAGTGCTGTGTGAAAACCACTGAGGCGCTGCCACAAGACCGACTTTTTTCCGAACGTAAGCAGGGAGCAAACAAGGGATTAAAGGATGCAAGTTATACTATACTTTATATATGGTAGGTGACTACACTTGAGCAAAGGAAAAAAAAAAAAAAAAATGCAAAGTACTTAGTTTCAAAATCGGAAGACGAAAAGCAGAGGACCACCAAAGCAAAAAGGTCTTACAGGAGCGACGCTGAAAGCCTGGCTCAAAATGCCGTCGTTGACGAGTTTCTTGTAGACGTATTTTGCAGCCTGAGAAATGCCCTGCAGAGTGAGAACAAGAACACTAACTCACTCCAGTAACTATACGAGAGCAGACGGAACATGCCACCGTGCCTTCACTGGAGGGGTGCTCGAGTGATTGGGAAAAGGCCCCATTTTCATCACAGACAAGTCAATGGGAAATTGTTGACACAGTGGAGAAAATACATATATTACTGCGGTCTGATCATTTTGATTTGGGATGAAAGGCCGTGTGTTCGGTTCCACCTACACCCGTGCGTTTGGCTCCACCTACACACTTCGTCAAAATGGCGGCACCTTTTTCGTCGCGACACAACCACACACCTTGTGAGCGTAGCAGGTACCAGACACATCACTGGTGGGCAAGTCCTCACATTCGGCTGACAGGTCAGTGAGTGCGTCCTGGGCATGGAAGACAGCAGTAGATATTGAACTTCATAAGGACTTAACGTCATTAAACCTCACCTTATTCTTACAGCACGTCAAAGACACTCTAGTAGTGTCTTAAGTCAAACAATCTTTGAATCTTTAGCAGTCCCAAAAACTTTTTTCCTTAGGAGACGCACATCAGACTATAACCTGCTATAACCCAGCTTTTCAACAGAGTCTAAATGAAATGACAGTGAAGAGCAGGGCCGCCCCTAACCTTGAGTGACAGAGTTCCCCTCACAGCAACCAGCACCGCCTCCTTCTGGTGATCCAAAGCCACGTAAAAGGGGACCTCATAAACCTGAAGTCAAGCAACAATGAAGACCTGTTTTTTTTTTTTTTTTTTAACCATTTTAAGATGAACACATCATCCATCGTACTAACAGTCATAATTACTTTTTAAAATTGAACAAAAACATGAGCAAATGAGACACATATTGCCATGCCATGATGGCACAGTCCAAACCCAGCCCAAATGACAAATTTCCTGTTTGCACAATTTGGAACCAAGACTACTGCAAACCGTTTTCAGTCTTAGCAAATATACCGCTACTTATTTTTACATAAATTTATAAGAGTGTAGATGTGGCCAGCTACAGTTAACATAATTTAGCAGAACATTAGCTAAATTCATTCACTGATCATTCATTCAAAAGGGCTTAGGGTTCAATCGTACATGTTGCCGTACCTGGTTATGGAAGGTGATGTGGATGAAGTCTCTGTACTGGAGTCCAGTACTGTGCAGAATGGAGCTGAAATGACAGCCCAAATGATCTCCCCCTACGATGTCATACTCCGAACCCCGACTGTGACAGCTGGGGCAACCCAATAAACAAACAAACAAGCGAGTCAAATCAGGAAACGGGACAGAAAGAGGAATTCACCGTGTGCCAAAGGGGCTCCCTGAAGCACATGCCGACAACTGGACCGACGCCATGCCCCCACTCACCAGTCCCCCAAGAGTTTGCAGGCGCCGGTGAATGGGTTCGAGTAGACGTACAAGGGCCAGCCGTACGCAGCTGCTGCAAACTTCATGAGGTGAGCAGCCTTCTCCAGTTCAGCCTGCAAGTCTTCTCTCTGCTCCAGGTTAGAGTACAGTATATAAAGAACCGAGTACACAGAGTACAGTAATGACCCAATTCTGTGTCAGAACCAACTGCTCACACAGTTTGCCTTTTTACATTATATATGTACAATTGCTAAAAATTATACAGGTTGTCTTGAAATTTACATCAGCTTTCGGGAAATGCATGTTTTAAATTCTACATATTAAAAAAATAAAATGCACAACTCTGCAATTTGTACCACGATTTAAAGAAAAATATACTTGATGTTATTTTCCAAAGTGCACTGAAAACAGAAACCCACTGTAAAGTGTTTACTATATGCAGTAGGAGTCCCTTCAGATTTGAACCCAGGATTCACAGTGTAAGTGGAGCTCAGTAATTGGTCAGCAGAAGCTAAGTGTCAGCCTCAGAGGTCCTGCTGCATTGCTAATCCAGCCGCCCACCATCAGATTCCTCCAGATAACCGTGAGCTGCATACTGGGAGGAACACAGAACTCAGAAAACATCCGCCTCTCTCTCCCACAGCTGGAACCTCGGGCGGCTGAGCGGCACTCAGGCCCCGACGACCCAGGGCCTTCCAATGCTACGGCCACTGGGACTCACTGTAGGAGAGGATGGGCTCTGAACCGCAACATCTTCTGGGTCCCGGTTCCGTTCAATCTTGTCTTGCTCTTGATGAAGGAGAGACAGGCCAGCGGCAATGTCACTGGGCACGAGGTCAGTGTCCTGTGTCGAGACATGAATGCATTACACACCGATGCAGAACAAACACTTTCCACCCAACAGCACGCCTAGCCCTCAATACCACGATAAATAATCTATCACGTTTTATCACCTCCCTCTACTCTTCCGCAAATGAGATTAAATCATACCGAGGTAATCCTGGTGCACTGAACAGTAACAGACCACGCCCTAAGACGGTGCACTCAAGTTAACACGCATCCATACAAAATCAGAAAACAAATTAGAAACATTTCACTATCTGAGCACAGCTAACACAAAGCTGGAAAGACATCAACTCAATTCATCTTTTTAGTTCCTTTCACAACACGGTTGTCCCAAAGCACTTGACAGGAGTGTGTGGTAATTACAACGAACATGTAAAAACCATCAATGGCCATTTCATTTTTTTCCTATGAGTACAATGGTATAATGTTCCAGTTACTGATTTTATACTGAAACAAGTATAACTTCTATGCACTGCTATCATGCTCGAGTATCATAATTATTTGCGGTAATGAATCAGTTCCAGGGGTGTCATGGAAGTGTCGTAATATCCTGAGGACAAAGGAGAGCCACAGGAATGAATGGTGACTCAAGTATCAATGACAGCAACATGACACAGAACACCCCTGCCAAGGGCACTCAACGAAATGTCAGCACTGGTAAGCTGTATATTTTAAGCAACAACATGAGGAAACAGTTCATTATGAATATCCAATATTAGGTGCAATTTAAATAATCTTCCCTATTTAAAATGTACTACTTGTGGTCTGAAAAAATTAGAAAGTTGCATTGATTTCTAGGTTGTGACATAAAATTCCATCCGTAGAAAACCCGCAATTAAATAATGATTCACTTTGTCTCTAACAATACTTGGCCAAACACAGCCCAGCTGGTTAGATTTGTGAATTTTCTGCAGAATACTACATGAAAATGTATTTAGCACAAATACTAAGTAGCCTAGGCTAGAGCATTAAGCTGTATGAAACTCAGTCACATCACACGCCACCCCAACGGACCCCCAGGCCAACTCCAACGACAGGGACTATGGGTGAGAAGCAGCCTGACCGAGAAGAAACCACTGAAGAGCTGAGCGACGCTGGAGAAGGCTGCCCTGTTGCTGTCGTCCTGAGGCAGGCAGCAGCAAAGCAGGCGCAGACGGCACTCCCACACGCGCACGGCCAGCGAGCGTGCCGTGTACAGCAGCCGGCTCGAGCCGCTGCGCTCCAGCCCCTGGGTCCTAGGTTCGAAAGCCGCAGTCCTAGATCGCAGGCCGCCCAGAGGATCGAATACGACAATCACTCCGATGCTCGTGAAAAACAGGATGATCCAGCTGTTAGGAGAGGTGTGATAAACGTGAAGGCATGTTACAGTACAATTCTCCAGCTATCATGACCTCAACCCAGTTCAACCCTAAAAGATGCTAAAAGCTGTTGGTTTAATATCATTGTGGCAAGCTAAGCTAAAGAGCAAAACTGAAGAAATCAAATACAATTAAGTAATTAGTGGTGGCAGCCTAGCAGCACAACTCCAGGTGGCGTGAATTGGATCATATCTCTGCATATGCTGAATTAGCATGCTTTTTCTGTGTAAGATACTCTGCACGTGAGCTATTCTGGTGAACTTGCAACTACACACCGCCTTGTGTGGGGATGCCCTGCCAGGAGTTGACCCCCCCCCCTGCAGTAAAACCTGTATTTCTAGGATTGTGCTGCATAAATATCCACCCATCCATTGTCTATACCACTTATCCATCAGGGTCATGGGAAAGCTGGAGCCAATCCCAGCCGACTTCAGGCGAGAGGCAGGTTACACCCCGGGCAGGTTGCCAATCCACCGCAGGGCCAACACAGAGACAAACAACTATACACACTCACATTCACACCTATGGGCAATTTAGAGTAGCCAATTGACCTAACCTGCATGTCTTTGGAGTGTGGGAGGAAACCGAAGTCTCTGGAAAAATATAGTTGACCCAACATGTGGTATTTGAAAAGGGGCAGACAGATCAATGAACGTGATCTACAGTATCATATCATATGACAAAGGTCCATGTGACATCTCAGGCATGGTTAAAGGCTCCACCAACCTGGCAACTACTGCACCAATCACAGCTCCAACTTCTGCCCGTTTACAGCCCTGACTTTTATCTGATACCCACATGGCACCAAGACACGCCCATATGAGCTCAGGAACATAGAGCACTGCTCGCACACAGAGGAGGGCAGGAATAGACCGTCGAGGGCCTGAGTTTGTGATAGTACCTATTGAACAAGAAATAAAAACACGTCTGACATTCAAAAGTCATAATCCTCCACCCTTTTATGAATAAGGGAGCAAAAGAATGAAAATGCCTTTCCCAAGTTTTAAAAATCATATCCCAATAAGACAGCCGTTTGCCACATATTCAGCAATTTCATCAATTTGAATCCTTTATTCTTTTGTGTGTTTGTGCAACCAAATATAAGCTTAAAGAAACTCACCCTGAGCACTGACATAAACAATTGCACTGAGAGACAAGATAATGGCACCCAGTAGAACCAGTAGCACAACAAGGTAAGTGTGTAGAACTGTTCCGCCGGGGCAATCAAACCGTCCCTTATGATTTGTGTACAGAACCAGAGTCCCAATCCACCTGAAATCAACGTATAATTTTGAAGTTAATGGATACAAAATGAATTCCAGCGAAAAGTTCACATGCATGTATAGCACGGACACAAATTAAAGGACACTAATTAAAGAACAAAACGAAACGTCACCAGTGTTTTTTATATGTGAATTCGAAATCAGGTCAGAACTTACCAGATTAGTCTAATGAACAGCTCAAAAGCACCGGGGAACACCAGATCATCGCTGGCAATGCCCCACCGCCGACCAAAGACCACCATTCCAGGCATCCTGAGATGTGCTTTGTTGCCTCCTTATTGTTTGCTGAACACTCGCCTCTCCTTATTTAATGATCAGCGTTATAATTAATTAACCCTAAACGGTGTTATCCAAGCCCTAATTTATTCTAGGCGACTGGATTTAGCGTCACGTTAACTCATTTTATTGCAACACATTTTACAGTGATTACGACATAGCCAGCAAAGTATCATAAACAATAAACGTGGCACTGATTCGCAGGTAAATGATGCGGATGTACAATATTTGTGTGAAGTTATCATGTTAATCCATAATCTGGATCAGTTTTCAGGTAGTTAACATCGCACCTGTACACCAAGCAGCTAGCATAACGAGTCCCGTATAATGTCAGTCGTGCGGAAATATTTCGCACATCTTCCCATTCGCAGAGCGCATCCGAGATTTTTTGCTAGACAAGCAGATGTCGCAAAATTTGACGTCGATGTGGAAAGCGTTTACAGCCGACTAGCCAAGCCGTGTCCATGCCTGTGTGTAACAGTGTTAGAGTTCCCCCTAGCAAGAGAAACCGCAGCGGGACTGCGAAAAGTTCCGTGTGACGTGACCGGCCGAGGAACGAAGGGCGTCAACATGAAAGATATTACGTAATGAAGACGGTTAAAAATGTGTAGAAATGTTATACGGAAAAAAAAATGTGTTGTTTTTTGTTGGATTCACGTATGGCACTTGTCCCGGCTCATTATATTAGTTTCTTTCGTCAGTGCTTACCTGGCTTTCTTTCTAACGTTACATATTTGTGTATTAGTTCTGATGTCAAACTTTAGGGAAAAAAAATCGATTTACAACTTTACCTATTTATTTAGTATTTACTCAGTATCGAGGGAAATAGAATTTGGAATGATTTATTTCAATTACAGTTACCATGAATTCTAAACACTACCATTTCTCCTTTCCTCAGCCAATCTGTAAAAAAAAAAAAAAAAAAAAAAAAAAAAAAAAAAAGGATAAAGGTGGACAAGGATCATGGGAGCTTTAACTCTTCTTCCAGTATAGTGCTGGCTTGCTGTCCATTAGGAAAGGCTTTTTAGCCTAGGCCTACCATATTTGTCATACTAAATGGAATGAAGTAATGCATTTTTGTCTTACTAAATGGTTTCAAATATTCATAAAAATGTAGTATAACATCGAGAATATGAGGAAACACAAGATTATTTCACTTATTAAAAAAAAAGGTTATCCATCTCCCATGTGAAAAAGTAAACAACTGGCTGTACCACTTTTAGCAGGAATAATTGCACCCAACATGTTTCCAATAACCGGAGATCAGTCTTTTACATCACTGTAGAATTCTGGTACAGTCTTTGCAGAAATGATTTAATTTAGCCATATTGCCTATTTAGGGTCCTGCTACTGCATCTGAATGGAGTTCAGGTGAGGACTTGGCCTGTCAAAAACCTCAATTATATTTCTTTCAAGCTATTCAGAAGTGGACTTGCTCTTGTGCTTTGGATCATTGTCTTGCTGTCTAACCCAACTGCACTTGAGCTTGAGGACACCCTGGCTGGGGTAAAAACCCATTGCAGGGCACAGCCACACACAATCATACACTATGGACAATTCAGACATGCCACTTAGCCTACAGTGCATGTCTTTGGACTGTGGGAAGAAACCCACAAAGCATAAGGAGAACACGCCAACTCAATGCAGATTCAAGCCCCCAACCCTGGAGGTGCAAGGCAGCAGTGTTAACAACTGAGCCACTTTTTTGTTTTTGCATGAATGGAGCCTCTAAGAAAGAGGAAATCTCCTGCTTAGGAACACTTTGAATTGGTATATAGCTCCCAAAAAGTTAAATAGTTGGTTATGTGTGCTTATTGTTTATGGCAATGTCATGGTTGTTATCGTCATCATCTGTGTTCTTATTCAAATGGCATATTAATTTATTTGAAGGTGAAGTGATTGCTGTGCCTGAAAGAGGTTGTGTACCATTATATCTCATCAATGCTAAGGCGTTATCAAACTATTCATGAGAGTACACAGCCTACCTAAACTCCAAAATCAGACAAAGTAATACATTTAAATCCTAGATACCAGGAAGCAAGTGGTGAATGAAGCTGTGTTTAACATAGTCATTAAAGAATCACAGCCATTTTTAGTCATGGAAGATCTGAGGTTTAGTCAGCTCATCCATCCATCCATCCATCCAAGATCTGAGATTTAGGGAGCTCATCCATCCATCCTACATACATTCTTCTTAAGTGTATATGAAAATATTCGAGGACCACTTAATTCAAATTAACAATTAAGTACTTCTCATTTTCAGGCATTAAAGGCCATGGTAGAGGCAAAATACCTGGAAGCCAAGGAAAATGCCAATGCAAAGCTTCAGAATTGGTGGTGACATCTGATGTGGACATCAATGAATATGGATGCCTTCCTTGTGGAACTTGCCCTTTCATTGATGACAATGACAAGCTTGGGACTGTTTTGTTGGAAGTGGAGGTTTTCCAACAGCCACATTGCAGAATTATATTGGTGTCAACCAACCTCATGGAGGAGTGGGGAATAAAGGAGAAGATGAAATGCTTTATCAGATGCAGACCTCTGCAATCATGCTTGCTTGTGCCGAAGCATTATATATTAGACATCCATTGTGTACAGCACATTCATTGAACTTAACAGTAAGCAACTCTTTGATTAGGACCCAGGTCTTAATGACATATGCATCCAAGTCAGAAAAATGGTGACATTTTTAGACCATCACCACTGCAAAAGAGAGATTGGCTCAGGTACAGGAGCAAATAGGAAGACAGACTCTCAAGATAATAACTGAGGTAGACTCATAGTGGAAGGTCTCTAACATCAAAGAGAGCCAGTCAAGGCAGCCCTCACTTCTCACAAGACAGTAGTCACCCCAATAAATGCTCAGGAATATGAGAAATATGGGGAAAATCTACGTGTGCTGACCCCATTGCTCCGGGCTGCAGCCGAACTGTCAGAGAAGAGTATCTGTTTCAAGTGTCATACCCTTGATGAAAATGCTACAGCACTCTATAATGTGTCAAGCAGTGAACCTGACCAGGAACATAATCCAGCTGAGTGAGAACCTGGTCAAATGTCTCAGGGAAAGTTTATCAAACCTGGAGTCACTAAATATGATGACAATGGTGGCCATGCTGGACCAAAACCCTTTGGTTATAAAGCCAAACCAAAGCAAATGAGGCAGAGACTTAAAGTAGAATGTGCCATTATAATTCAGAGCTCAGATGTTTAAGTCAACCTACATTTAAGTTAATTCACTAAAAATCTGAATTTTAAACAATACAAACCTGTGAATACGTTGATTTGATGACAAATTCACTGAATACCAGCTTGGTAATGTTTCAAATTGAAGGGTAAGTGCTTTGCACCTCTTAAATCAGAAACACAGTTCCACTGTCACAACCTTTGCTGGCTTACTATAAACGCTGAACTTTAAAACTTGCCATAAGAGAAAATAGTACAACTGACCTGCCCCCTGTCGGGGTTTGAAACTCCCGGTTCGTGGAAGGACTCACACGGAGGCGCAGGTGAAGGTTGATGAAACGTCAAACCT
>JAACJT020001320.1:0-15555 GCA_009936485.2 Gymnarchus niloticus | reverse complement strand
GCTAAATGCTATTGGATTGCGGCTCGTGTCCGGCTAGTCCGAGTCATTCGGAAGCACTGGGGAGTTAGCTGTGAGGCTAAATGCTACTGGATTGCGGCTCGTGTCTGGCTAGTCCGAGTCATTCGGAAGCACTGGGGAGTTAGCTGTGAGGCTAAATGCTATTGGATTGCGGCTCGTGTCCGGCTAGTCCGAGTCATTCGGAAGCACTGGGGAGTTAGCTGTGAGGCTAAATGCTATTGGATTGCGGCTCGTGTCCGGCTAGTCCGAGTCATTCAGAAGCACTGGGGAGTTAGCCGTGAGGCTAAATGCGACTCGCGGCTGTCTGTTTGTAAATACGAGCTCTGTTATTAAATTCGGGGTCTGTTGGTAAATATGGGCATTTCGAGCTACGAACATTCTAAGTGGACTGATGGCTACTGTGCGAAGGCAGCCTGCACAGGCTTGGCTCCTTGCAAATCATTTTAAAAATATCACTGAATTGGTATGCAAAAAGCGACGGAGGGGTACGCCGATCGATGAATGGCTTAAGTGTTGTCTGCCTGCAGCCCTGGCCGGATGGGGGGGGAATCTGTGTGATCCCTTTTTTTAGATGTCACCGAGCTGGACGGGAAACGGACGGTCTGCTTGGATTGACATTAGGCGGTATGGCGCTTCGCTCCACAGTCTCCGGTGGCTGTCGGTTCGGTGACGTTTCCTCGCTGGCTAATGGCACTTCGCATCGGGGGGAAAATGATCATGACAAGTGACGCTTTGATGGAGCTGAGCTTTTAAAATGGAGCTTGGCGGGCTGGTTTCTAAAACGAGTGCTCTTCTCTGTAATATTTGGCTTGCAGATTGGCGGTGAATGTAATGACTTCGATGATTGTTGTATAGTTCTAGTGTGATTTGTCCCTCTGTTATGTGGCCCAAATGCTTGTTGACACGTAACCCAGCATTAGATGGTTAGCGTTTTAATGGCTATTTAACGGGACAATTAATTATGCAGACGTATTGTTTCAGTTGATGTATGCCAGGGAAGGATGGATTTATATTTAAGCCCGTACGAATGTAGGACATTGTAAATTCATAATGACAATTTAAGAAAGCTGCTGTTAATTTCTGCTTGATCATTTGGTCTTGCTATTCATTTGCTAAACCCAGAGTAATCAATTTCCAGAAAGATCCCAGTCTGTCCACTTCAAAGGAATTGGAGTTTCTAGTGGAGTTACATAATGTTTCTCATAGTGTTTGAATGGTTCCTTAAACCAGGGGATCTCAGACTCTTTAAAGAGAGGACCCAGATGACAAATCTGGTTCCGTGCTGGCACCTAAGAGGCGGATTACCACAATAACAGCAGAGCCATGCGTAATCATGTGGTGACCCATCATTTACGAAACACTGCTCTATACCTGTGTGATTATTTTGGTCTCAGTTCCCTCTCGCTTCTCTGGTTATCTAGTTATTTGTTTTAAATGGGTGAAAATTAAAGGTACTGTACATTTAACAAGGAGTTTATTACAACAGATTTTAAGTCCTCATTTTGCATGTCTTAAGTGGTTAAAGGTAAGCTCTAACTTACTCAAGTAGACCTTAGTATGCAATTTTTTTTAAACAGCTTCATACATTTGCAGTGGTGTTGAGCATTCTGTTGTATATGCACCTAACTTTCAACATTTTAGCTTATTAATTGTTTTTAGGGCTTCACAGATGTTGGTTGGTCCATAAAATTGGGCAATATTTAGGCTTTTGGTATTTATTGACTAATGGAAATGATGCATTACATCATGTCAAATTAGGGCACAGTGAGTTTGTGTATGCGTGTGAACACAATTTATAAGCTCTACTCGACAAAGGAAGGCACTGAATGTAGTTTAAAATTTTTTTTGAGGTGAACATTGTGTTTACTTGTTTTTAAAGTTCTGAGGTTATAGTTTGCTTGCTTGTATACTATTTTGAGTTACTCCTGTTTGAGTTTGTGAAAGTGACACTTGGTCAGTAAAGCACTGTTTAATTACAAAATATAGACATCAAATTTTTTTATCCTGATGGCATTGTAACATCTTGCTACTTAAAATTTGTCAGTATTGGTTTGGTCCTGAATAGATGGACACATCACGAATTTCCCTTTGAGGATTAATAAAGAATGTTCATTCTTGAGAGAGCTGCTGTTGGGGGGGAGGAATTGGGCTAGCTTATCAAATTTTTGTCAATTTGACTTAGCTGCCAAAGCTTTACTGTAACTGTTTTGAACATGCTTTCATTGAATACATTTTTTTTTTTTCTTGAATTGAGTAAATATTAGTGTCACCTTCGGCCACTTGAAGTCACATCTCTTAATCTCAAAGTGTAAAATTTGTGGACACTGTGCTGCGGGTGTGTGAGCCTCGTCTAAGCTGAATCTCAACTTCTCCATATGATTTTCCAGTTTGTTTGCAGATTAAAGTACTGTAACTCTTCAAGGGACGATATTTTTGCCTTGGTGTAAGAGGATATTTCCAGCTGCAAGGACTTTTCTGAGTTATGCAGTGCACAAATGGCTGTTCTGTAAGTGCGTTCTCTAAATTTCAGTTTGCCGTTGTACGTGCCCCCCTCTGCAGTTTGGTGACTGGTACTCCTGTGTATTTTACTGCATGACTCATGGCAGGGAAAGTGCACTCGAGCTTAGTTGAAACTGCGTTTAATTCAAACTATTGCTGTATACAGGAAATTGGAGCATATAATTTTGTCCCACTTAAGAAACATGACTGAAAGGCTTTGTGTTCTGTTGAGAGCAACATTTAAGGGTGTAAAGAGAAAATTCAGACAGTCATCTGTTATTACAGTAATAGTGATGACTGTGTAGATGCCTTGCACTGCATAAAATGAAATGAGACTACTTGTTTTTACAACGTTTGTTTTGCATAATCTAGTATATATGAAGTTCAGTCAACTATAAATCGTTTGTGGGGGCCAGCTGACATCTAGCTTGTTCGTTTCATTAAAATCACTTGGTCCTTGTCAAGGTGTGGAGATTGATGAATATGTTTAACTTCTGAAATTGTGTTTGTGCTC
This sequence comes from Gymnarchus niloticus, assembly GCA_009936485.2. Taxonomy (NCBI): domain Eukaryota; kingdom Metazoa; phylum Chordata; class Actinopteri; order Osteoglossiformes; family Gymnarchidae; genus Gymnarchus; species Gymnarchus niloticus. The sequence goes on along the minus strand of JAACJT020001320.1, from coordinate 12,524 downwards.
TCCTGCGTTTTTCCTCTCCCTGGTTGCCACCTAATGTCATAATGTTCTGTGCGATGGCATCTCAGCTTTGGGGGGGTATCCCGTTTCCATTTCAGAAAGAGCGGAGTGGTATGGAATGTAAATGTCTCGACTACAGCTGCCCTGTCACTCCTCAGTCTCAAAGTCGGGCATCGTTAAAGTTCTGTCACCTCAGTGATGGCTGTTTGAATGATGAAGGACTGGACACAGGCATGCCAAAGACAAATGTTGTGCTAATTTTTGCATTGCCTGCTATGTCCTTGTCTATCCTTATTTGCTCAATTTCTCTCATTTTTGGTAAACTATTTGCTAAAGGGCAGTCATTTTTTGACATTCATTATTGCTTTGGTTGTACAAACTTGATTTTTGCTGTTAGATTTTTATTGGCTGTGCTTTGGAAAATGTCAGTACCATAACAGGAAGTTTGACAGAATTGTAGTGCTACTTTTTTGGTTTATTTTCGTGCTAATTTCAGTCATATCGACTGTGTTCCCCTGTAGTTAATGTGGACCACAGATTACTACTTGAAAGATGACAGTTCAGTGTCTAATCCCGCTTTCACACCCCCAGTGATTTTTGTCACTCAGCGTCACTACAGATTTGTTGCTGGTGGGCTCACCCACTAACAGGCAGTAGTTTGATTGGATTGAGAAGTCATACAAACTGCGTCTTAAAGGAACAGTACTCAATCTGCAGCCTTCTAAGTGGCTGTTAATATAAACATGAAGACTGTAGCCTAGTTAACCAAAGAATATTAACGCTTATTATACAGCCTCGTCAGTGACAGGGCCCGTCAGGTCTCACCAGTACACTGAGAAACTTATTTCATCCCTACCTTTTATTTTAATGTACCTGTATATGAACAGGGATGCATCGTACAGTCAGAATAATTATTACAGTTTCAGGGTTTTTCCCCATTTTAAAATAGCTCCAATCAAAGATTTGTTCCAATATTGAAGCAGTTTTTTCAGGGGATGTGAAAAGTGTTTTGGATTGGTTATCGCCGAAAGGTACCACTGCTCATTTGCGTAACGTAGACCTCTTCAACTTTGTGTTGCTCAGATTGCACTGCCAGCCATCACTGCGCCGCTCATCGCTTCTCGTCACACAGCTTTCATTGAAAATGAATGACTTCCGGCCGTTCAGTGTGAACGCAGCTTTAGAAGCTTTTTGAGGTGGCCATTAATGGATAGTAGTATGTTGTTGCCTTGTTTTGATTTTCAGCTTTAAGCAGTTGCCTATAATGTAATGAAGTGGAATTTCATTGCTGCATTCTCCAATCATTTTTTTCTATCTTGTGTAGCTTGCATGAAAACGGTTATGCTGAAATGATGCAGGAAAGAATTTTCCCAGCAATATCATTAAAGCAATTTTTTTAAGGGTAATTGCTCAGTTTTTGTATTATGATCTCAACGGAAAGGTGTTTATCACACATTGTCCTGTTTTACCAGCATCACATGTAGTAAGTTTTTGCAGTGCCTTGACATAACTCATTGTAAGGAAGTGAAAACAATCAACACATTTTTGTTCCTCTTTATGGCACACATTTTCCCTGGATTTTAAGTATGCTTCGTAATTGTCAGAGTAGACCTCAAGTGTCTCGTTAAAGCAGAAAGAGGCAAGCTAATTCTGTAATGCTGGCCCATGTCTTGGTGTAGGCTTAGTCGTTGAATTGCTGTTAGAGGCGAAATGTAAGTATATCCTCCGTCTACCTCATGAGCAAGCACTGGACATGCCCCACTGTATCGTGTGTAATATTTCTCTGTGTTCCAGCTGTGCTCAGGTGGCGCTCGTCCTTCTGGAACGTCTTCCCTTGGATACCCGATATGGGTATTAATATCTATGGCTCATTGAGGTGGGAATTTGAATGCCAGGAGCTTGAATGCTATGGTTTCAGTGTTTTTAATTGAATCGTTTTTACAGTCAGCTTTAACGTTAACTCAAAGGTGGTATCCAGCAAAAGGTGTTTTTGATAGCACTGCCTCCTGCTGTACCAGCCCTGTTTTGAGAACATCTCTGCCATGTCACCAGCTAACTGGAGGGATGGCCGCAGCTTCCAGGAGTGCCTCCTACTTGGTATTCTTTGCATGCTTTCTTCAGGGCTGGAACGGGAGTTGCATTGGCCTAAACAACCCTGGCAATCAGAGGAGCTGGTGGCTGTTTAACCACAATGATCTGGTGTGAGAATTGGCAGTGGAAAAAGTATGATTTAAAAAAAGATTGCAGGATTAGATATCAAGGTGTTGTGCTTCTGGCAGTTTTATTTGTTTTTTTTTTTTTGCTCAACTCTTAATGTGGCATCAGTTTTTTCGGTTCAGTGAGCTGTGTGCTAATTTCACCATCTCGTTCGTGTTTGACTCCAGAACTGTCACAGGCAGGTTTGATACTGCTGGCATGGGTTAATTTCTGTCAATGTTTTTAGGCTGCTCTTGCCTGCTTAAGAAACGGAGCCCGACTTGTTTGTTGCCTTCTATTTAACCCTATACCACAGCAGTTTTTATCATGTGAACGTTGCATAGCAGTTTAAACCCCCCCCCCCCCCACAGTTAATTCCCAGGCGGCCGTGCTTTTTTTTTTTTTGTCATAGCATTCTCAGTTCAAGCAAAGTCTAAACAAACATTGAGATATGGCGCAAATGTGATTAACTTACAGTAATGAGCTTGGCAGGTGCCTTTAACAGAGGGAGTGTCATATGGGGGGGATGGTGAAGGTGTTGGCGGCACAGGCTAGATCGAGCCAAGGTACCGGATGGTATCAGCTCAAAGCCGGTCCGACAGTACTGCACGGCCAAAGTGGAGCATAAGCTGGAGAGTCAGTTCAGTGGTCCTCAGAGCTGGTTCCTGTCTGACCCTCTGGATGAACCATCATGAAATGTATGCTTGAGTGAGCCTAGCAGTTCTGGCAGTCTAAGAAGCTTACTGGTGACTCCCTACCACTCTTTCCTGCGCTTCTGTTTTATGTTTACTGCAGATGGCTCTCAGCGGTTGCTGACAGCGTTATCCCCAGGTACCCGGATGCTCCTAGAACGATGGACGCGCAGCTTAGCTGCTGTCACACAACTTCGCACTTTTTGTTTAGGGAATACAGATGTATGTTGTAGTTTGGAATTTTTTTTAAGCTGTTCAACTGCATTTTCTGATGTAGCCAAACCCTTTATGCTTTGAATATTATTGTACCATGGCAGTCATCCGTCTTTAAGGTGTGAACAGATTTGACTTGTAACCCTCAGTTTGATATAGCACTGTTACATGTTTTGAGATGTAGATTAATATCGTAAATATCAGAATCTGTAAGCATTACTGTTGTACCTCCATGGTTTTTACTGACTTAAAAAGCTTAAGTGGCAGAATTCCAGAAATGTAAGTGTTTTGCCTTCATTTAACCTGCTGTATAAAGCAGTCTGTTTTCAGTGTTTAGGAGGCCTAAACCATGTTGTCAGGGGAACCCATCTGAGAAGACTAAATATGAGGCTAGGAGAGGAGGGAAGCTGGAGACGGAGCGCTGGTAGAGTGTGGGACAACTGTGTGCACGATGTTCTGTCTCTGGCAAGGCCACCGCCTCGTCCCCAGGCCCCCATACTGGGCTGCCCTTTGACAGTGTGTGAAAATACCCCGGCAGCTGGCGCTCAGATGACAGGGGCCGCGTGAATGCATGGCACTGTTTGTGTCCGCTTTCTTTAGCCTGCTTGACAGAGCGACCTGCTCTCCCTCTATGTTGGCAGCAGCCCCCCCCCCCCGGCAGTGTTGTTCCTGGGGCCACGTGGGGGAATTTAGGCTGGTATGGAACTCTCTAGCTATATGTATATTTAAGTAACACTTTCTGTGGATATTGCACGGGTCATGAGATCAGTTGAGGGTTGTAGGAAGTGGTCTTGATATTCAGCAGCAAATTGAAATATTTTTCACATTTTAGACTTGTCTTTTACCTCCATGCATTTGCAGACAGTTGTTATAATCTTACACTCTACCGGATTTTCTTCTCGGGGTGATGTCAGATGATTGGCCATCCTACTAGGGGAACATTGCGTTGTTGGTCAGGAACTGAGCATCTTATCACTGCTGTTCATTAAACGCAAGCTACCTGGCAACCCCGACCCAGCCCTTTGTCTCGCAGCTCAATGATGCCAGGTGGATCTCCCAAGTGCTTCTCTGGTACTGTAGCTGTCAGACTCGGCTTCAGCAGTACACATGAGGGCAGCTACACAACAATAAGGACAGAGCCGTCTGTCCGTCTCGCAGCTGCTTTCCCTGTACCAGGTCATGAGATATTTTTGTGTGTGTGTGTGTGTGTGATGTTTTATTTATTTATTTATTTATTTATTTATTTATAGCTTTTACGCCAGTTAGGTTCTGTTTCAGGCTGGATGGACTAGTGCTTTGGTCTCTAGTCTGCCTTAACCATCTTCTAGTAACAATCTGTAAGCCTTGGTTGACCTTATCAAAATTATTTCAACAATTCCCATAAGCATTCCTTTTTTAAGTCTGCCCTTTATTCTTTTCCACCCAAGTTTTTTAAATATCAGTACTTTGTAGTTAAAGTAGTTGCAATATGGCTTTGAGGTAATGGCTGCTTCTGCTTGAAGGGTTGCTGGACTCCCTCCGGTAGCTGTGTGATTTCATTTGAACCACATCATAAACATTTTGCATCTGTTACCGGTCAATTTGTTGACTGATACACCTCTAATTTGTCAGAACCTGGAGGTTTGTGTAGTTTGCAGTTTAAACATGGAAACAAAGTGCGATGACTGCCTTCTGAATCTGTGTTTATGCCACTTGGCGTTAAGTTACCTTGTTTCGTTCCTGTTCCAAAACTCAGACTTCAGTCATTGAGTCTCCTGGCATGTATTTTTGAAATTGATTTCCAAACCACTTATGTAAAATAGCACTGGTGATGAGAAGCTTCTTGCTCCTCCAGGAGCACCACAGGGGCTTCTCAGATATTCCAGCGTCAAATTGCTCGAGATCCCAAAGCTTCTGACTTTGTGTAGCCAGAGGGAAGAATGGAAACCGTTATGAAGCAAAGCAAATTAGCCTCAGTAGAATTCATTTCCTACTGATGGGTCCAGGTGGCTATGTGAACGTCAGTGTTAACATCGAACAAGGTTTTGAAAATTGTCTGGGACTTTTGCATGACCTTAAGAGCTACCACTTCAAATATAGTTATGTGCTTCTGAAATTGAATTCCCTTATTTCCCCAGTATCAACAATAAGGACATACAGCATGTCTGAACATACTTGTAATTGAGTCGGATTTTCCTTTGAGACTGAGAGGGTTGCGTGGAAACAAGCCACATTTCTGATGACAAGTCTTGTGCTGTAGGTTTTACGAGACGAAGCAAACGGGTGCATCTGTAGGTAACTGGCTGGGTGGGCACTTCCACACCACCTGTCTGCTCCAGTTCTCGCACCCCTGTAAGTAAGGATGCATTCATTTGTCGATGACAAATGGTTTTGTTTCCTTTGAACATGGTTTCCACTTTGAGGGACCACAGTAACTTAAAGAACACTTTGTCTTTTTATCCCTTGGCAGAGGTACACGTGCTACTGTTTGCTGACTATTGTTAGTGTTACACCAGTTGCAGGCTGAATGATCTCTACAAAAGATTACACTATCAGATGCACAATGTGGTCAGATCATTCCAGGCACCTAATAAGAGCTGCTTTAAATCCCTCAAGTTCTGGGACAAAAAAAAATTAAACTAAGATGGATTTGGTGTCCATTGTCAGGAAAGCACTGGATAAACTGTATTAAAAAAAAAAAAAAAGCTGGATAGCATTATCCTAATAAGTGGTTTAGATATCATAGTAGGGGCAGCAGTATACTGTAATCAGATTAGCACAGCTCTGTCAGAACATGTTAACAGCTACGTAGAAACAACTGCTCCCCAGGAGCTCAGCTCTCTGAGCTGATGGGCCCTGCCAAGCCTGCAGTAATGATAAAGGCATTGGCGACATATTGATGATCTCGGTCTTTTCGGTCTCTACAGCTGTACCGCTACCACAGGCATTCTCCACATCTGCATGAAGGGGTCAAACTTCGATCAGATTACAGTGAGAGCTGGCTGATTTATGTTTGTCTGTATGTACAGCTGTGTTTCCTAATCTGACTTAAAGATTGCAGCCAGATGGAGATGACTGTTTGTCAGTCTTAATCCGTCATTTGAAAAGTAATCTCACCGTATCAGCAGTAATTGGAAAAATGGCTTCTTTTCAGCCGACTGCAACAGGCAGAGACATTTTTCTTTTTTTAATAAGGCAATTTTTTAGGGCAGTGGCATCCGGGAGCAGGTGGGATAATGGGTAAGAAACTAGATTTCTGACCGAAATATTATAAGCTCAAATGTCAGCTTTGGCTGTGGAAATATTCATTCCTTTGAATGGAAGATGACTTGAAGCCTTTTCTTGCTGACAGTTGTGTCCGACCGCAGTGGTAGTCAGTGAAGGGCTACGAGTATCTGGTCTTGGTGTCGACTACAGAAAGGCTATGTCCTCCCATTCCGTTTGTGTCTTCCTTTGACCGAGGTCATTTCTGTGTGACCTAGATGGCTGAAGGCTGCAAAGCAGTTGGCTCGATCTTGACACGGAAAAGAAAGTAAGATTACTCCCTAGGTAAAGGGGGACTAATGGAGCTTAGTTATTTTCTTTTTTTTTTTTTAATTATTCTGAAATGGAAGGGGCCAAATGTTAATGGGAGCTGTTTTACAGATCATACCCAGTTATAGTGAGAAGTAAAATTAGATTTCACATTCTTTACCACTTATAGCCTGAGCATACGTGTCTTGCTGGCTATTTGGAGTATAGCTGGTGGCAGCTGATTGGTAGACAAAAGGGTTCTGATCTCCGGTTCATACTCAAGGTGCTGTGCCTGTACTACTGCTGTCATTACTCAGTGTGATTGAGCCCTGTAGTGCCATGTGCCGTACTCTTGGTGTTTTTGCCTTCCCCTTTATTGACAGACAGTGTGCCCTGTGGGTCTCAGCTATTTAAGATATTTGGACCGTACTGTGCTTTTATACAAGTGGTTTGATGGGAACACAGCTCAGGAAACCAGTCAAATGTTTTGTGGTGCTCTGTCACTTCTGGTTTTTATTCTGTTAGCGTTGACTTGTTCGTAAAAAGCTTTGTAAGAGTTACCATTTCACCTGCATTTGAAAACGTCTCTGCTTGGGAATCTGCCATTTGTAGGTGGAACGTTCTCCTTTTATGACATGACGCTCAGTTTTGAATGCTTGATCGTGATTGACCTCACGTCTAGATGCTAAACTTATCTACCGTATTGTTAACCTGCAGTGCTTTCAAGATTGACTGGTAATTTTTCACAGCAGGAGACCAATATCTTTTCCAGTTGTTTTCTTGTGCACAATCCTTTTCTCCTCATTGTCTCGTATTCATTATTTTATGCTACACAACAGCAGTCCTCCGGTTTTAATTTTCACTTAAATTTTCTCACATTGAGAAAAACAGAGTTCGTGACTTTTCGCATAATTCATTTGGAGCCATACTGTAAAACTGGTAGATGTAAAAGGAATGAACGCATTTAGTGAAGGGGTAATGTTTGAACATTGAAGGACTTCAGATGATCTTTAGAGTCATGCCCATTTATTATTTGTTTGGAACCAGGCTTCTGAGGATATTCTTGAGTGTTGATGTTGCTTGCAATGTTGGAGACTAACCAAACCACAGTATAACCCAGTTCAAAGGCTGCTTGGTCCTTCAGTGCTTTCTGCCTCCAAGTGGTAACTTGTACAGCATGGATAGCCATTACTCTGTCTGTCCTCCTGTAATATTTTCTGTGTAATAAGTGAAAACAAGAAATACGGCAAAAAGTTTCATCTGCATTTGTGACAATGCGCATGGCATGTTTGGTCTGTCATCGAGTACTTTTGTACAAAGCTCACTTGTTTCCGGAAGGAGAAATTCCACGTTATCTTTTTAAGCCGTACACTGTACATTGTATATAGATTAATTTCAATCAAGCATTATGCATTGGCAGGTTTTAGGTTGTGATCTGTTAATGCTTCAGCATTCACAAAGATCAGTTACTAACTTAGTGATTACCACTGTAATGCCCCCAAGTGCTAATAAATTAGTATTTGCATAATTAAGCATGTGTTTGAGCTGATAATCAAGTGAATGTTGAGCATGTTTAGGTCTCGAGGGGAAACCTGCTGAAATGTGACCATGGATATCATGCAACATGGTTAGAAAAAAAACATCCGATGAACATTACTCTACTTGGTTTTATGAATGTTATAAACTTCATTTGGGACTGTCCTGTTTTTATTAGCAACAAAGAAAGCAATTAAACTTGATGACAACTAAACAGCTGAAATTTTGTTGTAGCTACCTAAAGCCACTGTATTCCTTTTGGGCCGTACTTTACACATATCTGGCCCTTTACATAACAGGACATCCTTGCCTGCCTGTTCTGGGGCTGTTTGTAAGAGCGGACACATTTTTGGATGAGGTTTTGCATGTTAATAGTGTAATGTACTGTACCGTGTCGCTGAATTTCCTGGCAGCTATGCCAAGTTGTGGGACCATGAAATGTGAATGTAGGGCCCTGGTTATTTAGGCTGGCGTTCGCTTTGTTTCGATTGGCTGTTTAACTGAGTTACTCAAGGCTTTCTTTTCCCCGGCTGCCAACTGTAAGTTTGTTTCTTGACTCAAGTTATACCTAGTTGTTCTGTTACTTGTTTTTCTTGCCTTGTAAGGTTCCTTTGGGGTCTGTTTTGAGGTGAAGTTGTAGTCCTTGTGTTAAATAGTCTCTGTATGAGGTGCCTCTAATAGCACGTTTCCACTGTATGGTACCTACTCAGCTCGACTCCACTCGCTTTTTTTGCGTTTCTATTAGGCAAACCTGAGGATAGCACCAGGTACTATTTTTTGGTACCATATCTGCCGCGGTCCTAACTGAGCGGAGTAGGCACTATGACGGTCACGTGAAAACGCTGCAGATTGGTCGGAGAGAATCAACAGCACCGCGTCATCAACACACGACGGGGGAATACTGAGGCAAATGTTTTAGCAAACTATTTTGGATTCAACTGTCTTGTTTTTAACTTCATGGGCGCCTGCAAAACCACGCCACGGTCATCTACTATTACATATTAAAATGGGTATGCTGTGTATGTGTGTTTCAGATCTTTCACTATTTGTAAAGTCTCCGCCGCGGACCGTCTTGTCTGGGCATTTGACTGAGTAGACCACTGTTTTTCAGTGGTATTTTGTTTTGCTGCACTCAGCCTCTTCTGAAACAAGTTTTCTCCTTGTGGTGACAAATAGCCACATACCAAGAATCAAATACAGAATTCCTTCCATATCATCCATTGTTCTTGTTTGTCGCATTGAAGATGACGTTACGGGAATTGCGTGCAGCATCATGACCACCAGCTTTCAGTAACGGAAATGGAACGCCAAGTGAGTTGAGGTGAACCGGTACCATGCAGTGGAAGCGCACCATGATTGAGCTTCCTCTTTGGCATCAGTTGGTAGCTCTCCCTGTGAGGAGCTCGATGCACCTGAGCGTGTGCTCATACTACTCTTCAAGTGACGGTAAGGTTTTTGTAAGTTCTAAAGTAATTAATGTCTTGACTTTTTGTGTTACGGTGGATCTTGTAGGCCAAGTGGTACTTTTTGTCCTGTTTAAAAGGATGCCAGTCTGGAAGTGGCAAAACTTAGTCATCCAAGAGGGTCTGCCAATATTCTACCTTCCCAAAGCAATGCATCCGAGGTGAGTTATGCGGAATTAATTTTAGTTTATAAACAGTTTTTTCTTTTTTGGGGTCAGCATTTGTGGAATAAATGACTAAGGAAGGCGGTGATAGAGTTGTGACATGTCAGTCCAAAGGTTCAACACCTACCTTTTTCAAATGAGTGTTTGGAGTATTGGCTACACTGGTGTGTGTTTGTGCTGTTATTGGTTTGTATTGATGTAGACAAATTTGCACAAGAATTTGATTGTGTTCGGAACACATGACAGCACATGAGACGTGCACTTTTCTTTGGTTAGATTTCAGAAAATGTGATTGAGGAGACCCACAGACCATCTACACATGACACCTCTGGCAGATTAAGGCCATGAGGCTGACCTTCTTGTACAAACACCTGCCTTTTTGAGTGCCCTTCCCTGTGTGTCCCCTTTGTGTAAGTGGATGGCAGAGGAACAGGTAGAGAAAACACGCAGGAGTGGCCGGTGCCTGACCTTAGCGCTGCTGCGGCTGTCCTCAGAACCTGTCACAGGGTTGTATTTACACAGCCGTGTTGCATTGGTGACCGGGCCGTTGGTCGAGTGTGACTGCAGCTGAGGAAAAACAGGAAGCGACTTGGCTAAATCGGTCTCCTTTACTGAAGCAGGCTTGCTTGTGATAATAAACTGATTATGAAAATGGTTCTGCAATACCATGCAAGTGATTGATAATGGTTAGGGTGATAACAGGCTGAGGGTGGGCATGCTGACTCAGGGTTTAGAGAACACCTCCAGGGTTGGAGGTTTGAATCCAGCCTCTGCTCTGTGTATGTGGAGTTCATGTTCTCCCCGTGTTTCATGGGTTTCCTCTCGCGGTCCAAAGACGTGCCATCTAGACTAATTAGCTTCTCTAAATTGCCCATTGTGTATGTGTTTGAGAGTGAACTCGTGCGCTAGTCTTGAATGTCAAGTGGAGTGACACGTTGGTTGGAGGCCTTCCTCATCACATCAGCTAATGAGTGGACCCTGTGTGAACGTGGAGCAAAATGCTGGGACTGAGGGCGATTGATAACAGGTGTGTTGGAATGCATACCAAAATGCCAGAGGAGAATCTTGTTTGGGCCTCCCTGGTGACTCCTGAAAGCCGTTTAAGTGGCTGCTGTTGGTGTGCTTTTGAGAAATAATTAAGATGAAGACCATTTCAGGTTGTCTTACAGCACTTAAATTCAGGCCAGTTTTTGAGAACACTGTCTGCAGGTATGTCAGGTGTTATTGCTTGTCCCTTGTTAATACATTAGCCTACATCACTCCTAAAGGAGCTATAGGGAACATTCAGAGGTCATTCCAAATAAAATAAACCTTCATGGTTTTCCTAGCACTTACTGCAGTTGGTCACGTCACTTTAGTATTAGTTGAATTGTAAATTCCAAGTATTCTGAAGCCTAGAGACGTGTTTTTACCAGCAGCAGGTAGATTAACATGTGACCAAGCATTTAGTATAACCTCAAAGTAAACCTTGTGCTATTTTTGAGGATGGATGTACAAGTAGATGGTTAGTGCAGTGGAAAGATTGAGGATGGTGCAAATGTGTATATCCTGCATATAGTGAAGTGGATTTTGAATTGGACTGGGTGAAGACCACTTGTGTGATATTGTTGACTGAGGCATGTGGGCTGTTTTAAAATGTCACTTTAAATTGACTTGTTAACTTTCAGTAGTTACTTTTGTACAAAAGTATAGTGATTTTGCGCTTGAACGGGTATCGATAAACATTGATCACTCCCTTGGCAGCAGTCTTGGTTGCTCCTCTTAAAAAAAAAAAAAAAAAAAAAAAATGCTTCTTGGTATACTGACCATACCCGTGAACTTAAAAATGCCTCGAAAATTGGAGCGTAAATGGCGCTCATCAAACTTGGAGGTTTTCAAAATAGCATGGAAAGAGAATATTTTAAAGTACAAACAAGCCCCAATCACAGCTAGATCCACATACCTCTCCTGGCTGATAGAGAATAACAAAAGTAATGCTAGGTTCCCGTTTGATTCCATGTTTAAACTAACTAGGAATCAATCTGAGGTATACCCACAGATTCCAATCTCTCTCAAAAGCAGTGCATTTTTGGCATTCTTCAATGGTAAAATAACTAACATCAGAAAGATAATCCAAAGTAGTACCACTGCCACAGAATGCTGCCAGAATCCGCTCGGTCCTGCTGTAGTGGTTAGAAGTAATGCACTAACGTTGGATTCTTTTACCCCTATAGGAGAATCTGAGCTTTTAAACGTAATATCCTCCTCTAAATCAGCTACGTGCATGTTGGATCCTATTCCTACAAGGCTTGAAAAGAGGTTGCTCCATCTATTATTAATAACTTAATTTGATTAACTCATCACTAAGTCTTGGTTATGTACCAAAATCACTAAAAATAGCTTTTGTCAAGCCTGCTCTTAATAAACCTAAACTTGATCCTGGCGACTTAGCAAATTATAGGCCTATCTCAAACCTTCCCTTCTCTAAAATCTTGGAGAAAATGGTAGCAAACAATTGTACTCGTTCCTACAGAGAAGTGGCATAAATGAAGTATTTCAATCCGGGTTTAGACAATCACTAGTGCAGTTTCTGTACTGTAATAAAGTAACTAATGACCTACTCATGGCCTCGGATCGTGGTTGTCTTTCTTTGCTGGTGCTCTTAGATCTCAGTGCAGCTTTTGATAATATTGACCATGACATTCTCTTAGACCAACTAGAATCCCTAGTTGGTATTACAGGGCAGGCTCTGTCCTGGCTTTGGTCTTATCTCACAGACCGCTACCAGTTTG